>ML827475.1:12920-49722 GCA_009831015.1 Picea engelmannii | reverse complement strand
TTCCAATTTTCAACACTGATCCTGGATGGGCCATGTAATTTTAAATTGTAGCAAAATTTCACAGAGAATCGTTTTCAAAAAATCCAAATTTCAAGTTACAGAGCATCCATGAGTGCTAGGAGGGTGCTTAGAGCACACCTTGACCTTATTTGAAAGATCAAAAGGTGTAGCAGTTTGAGAAAGCTAGAAGAGGAAATAAATGACAGTCGTTTCGGGCCACAATATTTGATCTGGTTCATTGGATCTATTCGGGAGAAGACAGATCCCTCACAATCATTAGATATGGAGATGGTGCATGGTCATTAAGCACCAAAGTCCTTCAAAATTCACCACTCTCATTGTTTTAATCCTTTTTTTCATGAAAGAGGAAAAATCCTCGAAGCTTTGAAGTCCCTTAGTGAATATACATCGTAGATCACATGGAGTAGTTCGGGGGTTTGGAGGTGATAAGCTGCAAGAAATACCAGATTTCTAGAGGAGATCCCGGTCATTGACTGTCGGAGGAGAAAGAGTCGTCGATCTCAGTTTCGGCGTTCACCGGTTTGGAGGTATTATGCATTGGAGTTGCGAAAATTCTGGAAGCCCGAAGTCCCATAGATCTTAATGACCATAGATCTCAGCAGAGAGCTTGGACCGTTTATTCTTGAAGCCTTCGAGGGTTCGTCGATTCAGCGTGCAGAAGAATTGTAGTGTGGTGTTGTGAAATCCTCAGAATCTTGAAGCTTCAGAGCCTGGCAACACCAAAGTAGTTTTCCATTTCGACATGTATATGGAATGTTGTGTTATGTTTGGAAGTCCTCTGAAGCCTAAAGTTACGAAGCTCCAGATAATGTATATTCATAAATTTACCAATTTGGCATTCAGGTGATTTGAAGTGTGCTGATGTGAAATCCTCCAAATCTCGGAGTTCCAAAGTCCAGGAGCGTCAGAGTGACATGGCATGTTGAAGTCACCTAGGGTGGTGTGGACCCACTTTATGCATGCCACGTGTCATCATGTTGCACATTTTTTACAAACCTTTTGTACCAATTGGAACTTGACACGTGTCCCCCGTCGATTGGGCCACATGTCATCTCCATATTTTTTCCATGTGGCACCCCTTGGTGTGTAGTTTCTAATGAGACCGTGAAAGTTTGAAAATTCAAATTCAAAGGAAATGTTGGGTAGTCTTGAAAAATATTCCAAATAACGAAGCTCTAGAGCATCGGAGTCCCGAAACTCTGGAGAAGCATCGTTCAGGGAGTTAGCCACTTCGAAGTTTGGAGGAAATGTTGTATGGTGTAGGAAGAACCTATGAAGCCCAAAGTTCTGAAGTACTAGATCCCCAAATATCTGAAGAAAAATATTTTATCATGTGTTGTTCGGATAATCCATAGTTGATGTCATTTCGTCATCGATGTTTCGAATCCGAATCTGGATTCATCATTAGGACTAATCATCAAATGAGAGATAGCTAATCTTCATCAATTAATACTTTAAATGAAAGAATATTTTCATAATTTAGCCACTTCGACGTTCAGAGGAAATGTTGTATGGTGTAGGCACAACCTCTGAAGCCTAAAGTTCCAAACTACCTGAGCCCCAAAACTATGAAGAAGTATATGTTCGGAAGTTCACCAATTCGTCATTCGGGGGAATTGGGATGTGCTGAAGAAGAAACCTTTGAAGCTCGAAGTTCTGGAGCCTGAAGTCCTGAAGCTTCGGATAAGGGCCTTTCAGCTAAGTGCTTGGTCATAGCCCATGGTCATATGATATTTTGGTAGAAGTAAAGGGGGATAGTGCTCGATTTTTTTTATTTAAAAGATAGAAAGGGGCTTTGAGAAGGATCCCATGGGTTACTAATTTGTACAGATATACATTTGAGGGAAATCAAAGGAACCTGTGAACCTTAAGAGAGGATTCAACACAATATCCAAGAGCTATTTCGACTCTGAAAAAGAAGAACAATTGTACAGGGATTTCCCAGGGCAGTAAACTGTTAGAGAAAATTTCAGCATTGCAGCTGAAGAAATGTACAGAAAAGGATGTCAAATATTTTCATCTCATATGGAAGAAAAACCTAACGATAAAGTGTCAAATGTTGAATATTATGCAGTCCTAAAGGATTCTAATGATGTATTTAAAGAAATATCAGGATTACCTCCTAAAATGAGGTATTGATTTCTCCATCAGTTTGATGTCTGGAGTAGCCCCAATATCCAACAACCCTTATAGGATGAGTACACAAAAATTGAAGGAATAGAAAATGCAACTTGAAGAGCTTCTAAAGAAGGGATATATACACCCAAGTGTGTCACCATGGGCTGCCCCAGTATTATTTGTGAATAAAAAGGATGGTTTTATAGAATATTAAAGAGTTTGTACCTGGTATCAAGAATGAACTGAGGAACTTGAGGACATAATGTTATGTAAAGAATATTCCACAAGATGATCAAAGGTCAAGACTAAAGAAGGTTAAGATATGAATATAGGTGCAACCATAAAGTTTTGGGAATCCACTACAGGAAATACACTCATGTTAATCAGAGTGCTCAATGGAATTTGGGTATAAGAGTAGCTCATTTAATGAATGAAGTAATGAAATTCCATTCACTCTAAAGGATGCCAATGTACAAATAAGGTAGTAGAGTGTGGGCATATCTTCTCTGAAATATTGATAGGTCAAAATGATATTTTTCTGATAAAGAGAAACAAGGAGTATATTTGGATATAAGATGTAACATATCCAATGATCATTCCTATAGTTTGGAGATAACACCTCCATTATTGATACCAGAGTGCACAATGAAAGCATGGTATGAAGGGAATAAATATGGCATGATAGATGCTGATTATGCATGTCAGGTCGAAAACAGATGGGTCAAGACAGGAGGAAGTAAGGATTCATTAAGAAAATACAAGTGTTGATATGTTTAGTCAAGGAAAGGCTAAATTGATTTGTTTCAATAAATAAATTGGTGGTTAATATCCAATTTTAATTCGAGAGCATGACTGGAAATATAATTTGGTCATGTAGGAGTTGGATTAGAGGGATCGAATTAATAGTGGAATGCTGAAAATTAATAACATAATATGTGGATACAAGTGTGCAAAGTAGATAAGAAACATTCTAGCATGGAGATATCAAGCCAAGAAGAACTTCAAAAAGAAATGGATTTCTGAAGAGGAATCACTAAGGAACCATGAAGAATAAAATGGTTCTACGCTTGGTATAGAATGAAAATGAGATGGTACCTGACAAGAATCCAACTCAAGTGGCATAGAGCCATGATTGAAATTCCTGGAGGTTGGAAGTATCATTGGAAATTATGATGATAAATTAAAAATAGTGTTAATTTCTTCCAATTAACTCTATGCAACTGGCGAAGAAGGAATATGTGCATCCTTATAGTATACTAGAGATTGGCTACGCAAGTCAAGTTTGAGGCTAGGTGGCTAAGAAAAGAGAAGAGAATGGTGCAAGAAACCTCAAGTGATAAAGTATTCAGTCAAGAAAGGGCTGAAGTAGTTTAGTCTCGAAAAGTAAATGGATGTCGAAGATCCAAAGTCTATAAGACATCATGATTAGAAATATAAGTTGTCCAAATGTGAGTTGGGTTAGATGGATCTAGGAAATAAATGAATCCAGGAAGAATGAAGACTTCTAGGAACAACAAAGAAAATTAATACATGGAGAAAGAGGAAAGAGAGAATTATTGCATGTTTGCAAGTGTTGCTAGTGATGTTGTTGCATATGGAAGGAAGCAACATAAAGTTGAAGTGTTGATTATAAGATTGATAAAGGAGGCATGACATATTATATTGTCATCAACTAATCAAGTAGAATCAAATTTATTTAATGGAAGCTAAGAAGGTAAGTATTTTATAAAATTATGTTGCATAATTGTTGAAGGGAATTTAGGTAAGAATCCCCTCAGCCAGAGTTATTTTATAAAATCACATTATTGTATTATTTGAATGCATTAATGGGAATAAGATACCACTAGTTATGTTAAAGGCTAGAGGCATGTAATAACTATCAAAGCTTCTTAGCTTTTGAATGCACACACTAACATAATAGCATGTCATGATTATTTTGGTTATTAGGTAATAACTAAAGCAATAAAGGGTATGAACTTGTTATAGGAATGGATGCCAGAAAAGCTAGTCATGTATGAGACCATGACATGGTTGGTTATGGAAAGGTATGGATATGGAAAGGCTATGTACCACACAAATATCCAATGAACTTATTATTTCTAAATAATACTTGGACTGCAACCTTTTTGCTAACACTAATGAACACCACATAATTATATTCTTGGTATAGTGTTCGGGTCGAAAAGGAAGGCATCCAAATAATTGAGAAGACAATAGGAAGTGTATGGAGAATGCGTCATAGAATTGGCCAGATCTATAATTTATCAATGGTGAGATACATGAATTAGATATAGAGCATATGCAATGAATAGATATGCATTGACAATTGCACTCATGCATGATATAATTGTATACTTAAATGCATTGTTGAATGTGTTTTGTGAGTGTATGCATATAAGTTATTGAATGGAAATAATTATACTAACAATTGAAATGTTACAACTATTACTAATTCATCGATTTGAGAACATTTCACGAGTTTTTAGACATTTCAACAGGAAAGTTGCAATTCAAGTAGTCACATGAGCATTGACTACAATAATTTTTTGTTCATGAAACAGAATACCAATTTCTAGGAAAAGGAAAGTATAAGTGCTGAAAATCCCTATGCAAAGAATGATAATTAATTCTAGTTAATAAACAATTTTATAGTGGTGATTGAATTAATAAGTGTAGACAATTCTAATATCACTTTGTAAAGTTGTCCCCAAGGTGCAGGACAGTCGGTGACTAAGTGTGTTGTTAAGGCACTCTGTGATGTTAAGCCACCGGTTCGAAACCTGTGGGGAAAAACATCCATCCATGTTAAGTGTTGGTGTGTCTTAGACCAAGTGAGATCCCCAAGTGATTTTGATGGCTTAGATGCCCCTGAGTCGCAGTTTCTCATCCACAGGCTAGTCCCGCAGGTCACAAACAAATTAGCAAACAAAATTAAAGATCACTTTGTAAATCTTTGGTACATATTGCAATGAAAGTATAATGTACAGGAAATACTGATAATTTTTTGGTTGAATGCAAGATGGAAGCAATGCAAGAAAAGTGCTATTCACTATGGTGCTTGCTGAAATCCACAAGGAAGATTATATCCTACTATTGCAACAACCATAAAAAATTATGAGATAGAATTTCATATTTTGGGGAAAAGTTGAATTCCTTATGAAATAAGTTTGATTTTCTAAATGAATTTTTATAATGATCTCTCATGATAATTGTATGTGTGTGATGCAGATGAGATAATATTGATTAGGTTTGGAATGCTTGGGAAGAAAAATTACTGTTGGAGACACTGGAACCCTATAAATGTAGAACCTTGGTGGGGTTCTAATAATGCGTTGGTGCTCTCCTTGTGTGTGAAATCCTTGGAAAGATGGATCATTGAAAGACTATGTAGCAATGAAGGGATACATGAGCCTGGAAGGGTGAGTGCAACAAGGAAGAGGAAACTTAGGAGTGTTTATGGCATGGTAATTTTCATAATGAGGGTGTGTCAAATGAAACAATGAGCTGAAATATTTCCTGAAGTAGCTCTATGGAATAGAGAAAATGACTTCCAGCTATAGTATGAATAAAAGAAATGGTGTTTGAAATTGGAGAACCAGGTAGATAACAAGTTTCCAATAGCAAAGGATTGGAGCTTTTTGAAGAATTTTGAATTGTACATGGTATATAATGCACTGAGGATAGTGCATAAATAAGGGGAGGGGAATATAATACCCCAAGACTGAGCCCAAGTTGTAAATGTGAATGTAAAATATGTTTTATAGGTTGGTGAGCCAGGTTCTTATAGTCCAGAAGGATTATGTGATTATTAGGCCGGAGAGCCTAGACGATAAACATCAGTGAGCCTATTTTTGTATATGTAAACACTCATATCATTAATAAAATGCATCATTGTGTTTAGACCAACCACGATAAAGAGTATGGGGGACTAAGCTCCACTAGGAAGGTAAAGGGAGGGCTAAGAGTCTAGGATAGGGGCTAATCTAGAAGGGATTATCTCGAAACTGAATATTATAATATTATTCCTAAAAGACTAAGATTTGGGTATAACTCATGTTATCCTAAGTTCCTATGGGAAGGGAATGAATTACAAGTGGATCCCATGAAGCTTCATGAAGACAAGTGTCCAATTTGGGACATGCAAATAAATGGCTTGGGGCTTGGTGTGTGAGCCCATCATTCTTACCATTCACACACTCAGTCATTTGTTCCATTCTCTCCATCATCCTTACTTCTTGATCCTACACGCACTCCTTCATCCATACCATGTATTTTCCTGTGATCAACAGTAAACTATATCATTCCTAGAAAGGGCAGTGTACTTTTACCTTCCTGTCACTGGTAGTGCCTCTGCCTTACTTGAAGGCTATTTTTTCCATAACTTGTTCCTTAATTGAGATTCGTTGCTGCCATCACCTAGACTTTACCATGAATGATGTTGTTTCCTTCACCTGTACCTAGTTGACTTAAGCGTTGGACTGAAGAAGAGGGTTGTTAGGCCCATGGGATTGAAGAGGCGGGTTGTCAGGCCTGTGGATTGAAGAGGCGGGTTGTCAGGCCCGTGAGAAACTCTCTCTGGGTGAGAAAATTGTTGAGAATTTATTCCCTAAGGGAGCCCAACTACAACTACAGTGCTCTAAGACTTCATGTTCGACCTATTGTTGAATCCCTGGAAGGGAAGTGGGGCAACCAAATGACTGTTGAGTAGAGAAGGGGCACACTTTCTAGGGTGGGATAGGCATGTGGGGAATGAGAGACTATAGGTTGTTAGTTTGAGTTGGCACCTGATGGAGTTGATCTTGTTGTATGAGACATATCATCCTAGCTAGGAATCCATTTACCTAGGTGGAGTTTAGTCCCAGCTCAAGGGTGACCCACTATTAAGAGTTATGAGTAGCGTGGTCTAAGGCTGGGAGGATCGTGGAAGGTCTGGATGAAGTTGGTGGTCTCCTAACAAAGATAAGTATCATTTGTGTGTTAATTTGCATGTTGCGTATTTATTATTCTGTTTATTTTTATGGGTTTTTCCTGTGAATGTTGCATGTGTTTCTCTACCATATATTCTGCATGACTTTATGTATTTGTAGAATATTTGTACGGTTGATTTTGGTATACAGTTATGCAAGAGTTTTTGTGGGGAATAGCCTAGAAGGTGGCTGGATATGATACACTATGGCATCAGAGCTGATGGAAAGAGAAGTATCAGAGACATGACTCAAACTGGGTGGCTAGGTGGTGGTGTTACAATATGGTATCATTTAAAAGGAAATTTTTCGCAGTAGCGTACCCATCCTGTAGATGATTGAGTACGTTGCAGAGTAGCAT
This sequence comes from Picea engelmannii, assembly GCA_009831015.1. Taxonomy (NCBI): domain Eukaryota; kingdom Viridiplantae; phylum Streptophyta; class Pinopsida; order Pinales; family Pinaceae; genus Picea; species Picea engelmannii. The sequence goes on along the minus strand of ML827475.1, from coordinate 42,258 downwards.
TGTATTAGAGCATGGAATTTTTAAGTGGCATGACCCAACCAGAGTGGTTGGGTATGTTGCACTCCGCATTCTTATAACTCCACAAACCCTGCATTTAATTTTTTAATATTATTTCATATCCTAATTTTATTCCCCCTCTTCATGGACCTACCATACTGGGACATGTGGTGGTGACATAGACATATCCTCAAATGACATGTGGCAGTGAGCTGGACCAATACCATAAATAAATTTTGTGGTGAAATGGACCAACCCACGGGTGACACATGGAGATGACATGGGAACTAATTGGGTTATGACTGGGCTATGACGGGACGTTGACTGGTTCATCAAAATTTTATTAATTCATGAAATTTTCCTAAGGCACAAGAGCTACACCAAAGTCTCTATAGCCTTCATTGTTCCACATGAGTACTATGGTAAAATTTTCATTATAAACACTTAAAAAAGATTGACCATAATGGATTTGGGATATCATTTTAAAGGAAAAAGTAAAAAATTTAATGGTGGAATAAATTAGATCAAGGGCTAAGACTAACCCATGAGTTAGATGAACGATTGTTGAGCAGAAAATGTATGGAAGCCATAACTCAATATCTGGGTGTCTGTTTGGGAAAAATTGTACCTCGTTGGAAAGGTGATTCAAAACGGAAGATGGTGGAACAAGTTTGAAGAGGATAAATTGGCCATAACCCTCCCAAAAAATTGAAATAACAGTCAGCTATTTTTTCATGGTTTTATGAGAGATCCACTTGGAACCTCAACTTCCCGAGCTTATAACTTAAGATACAAAAATCCAAATTGTGCTTAGGAGGACTCGTTAGAAAGATGAGATGATAAATATTGAATCTGGTATGTTTTCCATGGTTGAAAGGGAAAATATATTACTCAAAAAATTAAAACACGTTGCACTTTTGTTAAAAGCAGTCAAATTGAAAATTTTGAAAATAAAGTTTATTAAATAAACTTTATTAAAGGAATAAGTAGGCCCTACTTGGAGGCACAAATTTTAATGACATAAATTCATTAATGAGAATTCAATAAATTAAAAATCAAAAGTGGTTTACTCCAAGAGGGAATCATGGAAAGTTCTAGAAAGGAAAACCATAACTACTTCAAGAACATTGAGAGCAGTTATTCCACCTAAACCACAACATGTACCTATAAAGGAGCTAGTTGCAAGCAAGGGAAGGAAAATATTTATCCATCACAGTGAGTCGAACATAAACTCTACCCTTTCAGTTGTTCTTCTTTCCATTTATGCTACAATCATTTGTCATCTTTCCTTTCTCTTCTCGGTATTTTGTGGGATTTAGTTTGATTCTTGGTTGTCCTTCTCTTATCTTCCAGGTATTTTCATTGTATGGTCCGCAGGATCCCAATCCTAGTCCCCTTAGAAGGGAGAATGAATTTTTATTTTCTTTAAAGGCATTTATGTTTGTATTTAAAGACTCATTATTATTTTTGAGACTCCAAGAGAGCTACTCAGGATATTACATTACTGTATTCTCAAAGACTTTGATCAGAAGATTGAGTTACCCAATGTTTAATCTATCATAATATTTTTGGTTCTTTATGGAATCATAATTTAAATCTCTCTTTTATTTGCGTTCCATTTTCTATTCTCTCTATTTTTGGTATTGTTAAATGTTCTAATGAATGTTGTGGTGGATATAGCAAGCCTTTATATTGTGTATGTGTCTTATCTATTCACATTTTAAATATTGTACATATGAGTTTATTTTAAAACACTTGGTCACAAAATATCAGGTGTTGTTTTCCTTGAATGCGAATATAAATACAAAGTTTGTTCCTTATCATATTTTATTTTGTTTCATTTTATTTTCTTCGAATTATAAGAACAAGAGGAGTATCACCTCTCTAAAAACACAGGGGGGTTCCTATCCTCATGAGGTTGACCATAAGACCATAAAATAGTCTTTTAGATCAACAATCCCTAATAGTTATGGGATCACCATCAATTATATATGAGAACAAAAATCAGGGGGAGTATACTTTTTTGGTTTCCTTTTTTTCCTGAACTCGTCTTCTCAAAACTAGAGTATTGTTGGGTATGTGTTAAATTATTTGCAAGATTGGTACACTGATATGGGAGTAAGAGGATTCATGGGTATAGGCCCTGGAAAAAAAAAATTGGTGGATTTTTTGTGTCTATATTTGGCAGTTTTGCGACACATGGTTTTTGTCGATGGTTTTCTAATTTCAGTTAAGAAATTAGGGTTTCCAACTAATCCGGGTAAATGGATTAGGGGTTTGTATTATGTGGGATCCTATATTTATATTTTATTGAAAACAATAAAGATGATGATGAATAGAATATTAGAGGTGTGGCTCTAAATAGGTTGTTGGTTTTCCCGGTTTGGCTTTCCAAGGTAAATCTTTTTTTTTTTATTAAGAATCTATTTTCGGTAATTTATTGGAAAAGGTTAAAATATACAAGTATAAAGTTCATTTTCTTCTGATTCATCTTCTTCTATTGAGTCATATTCTTCATCCTCTAACTTAAACTCTCTTATCTCTGGCTATTTTTCCTTTGGTAGGACTTCCTAAATGGGAACATATTTAACCACTCTAAAAACAACATCTCGATTGTAAACAGTCATTTTAATGGGTTTCAATGTTTATAACCTTTTATACCATCTGTTAGCAACAATTTTTGTCTTGGGCACAAAATTACCCAGGTCTACAGGCTGCACGAGAAGCGCCCAAGCGCAACATGGAAAAATCTCTTTTCAGGTTACAAGTTAAGCGAGCGGGCGAAGTTTTGTTGTCAAGCAGTCGAGACCCATCTATAAAGTTGATCGCTGGTCATCGGGATCTCAGGGCTACCAAGTTACCCGATGTATAGCGTCAGAGAAAGCACCTATATTTCAAGACAAAATCTGGGTCGTCTGATCCAGTGACGCATGGTGCAAGATCTAGTCACGTCGGCATATCGACATTTGAGAGTTCGAAGGGTAAAAGTACATCATCTTCTCACATCTCAGAACCCCGAACCCCAAAGCGCCAAAAGCACCCAGAATCGGGCCCATGGTATTACCAAATTAGTTCAGGACCTTCAGATTAGAGAGGGGCACATGGCACCCATTAGGCCCTCTCGACATTTCTCCCATTGCAACTTCGAAGAGGAAGGATCTTCTCCTTCCTATCCAAGAACCCCGAAATGTCGAAAGCACCTATGAAGATAGGAACAAGGTCACAACCCATAGTCACTTGAAGGTGATAGTAAGAGCTGCGCAAAGGGCCGAAACGCTGGGTATAGCTGCAGAAGGGATCACCGTGTTCTCTAGGTGCCAGTTCAACTTGATCTCAACCCTGATACCTGCTCGGAGTAAATGAAGAAGAGAGAGGGTGGTTGAAGCCTCACCTCACTTGTTAATTGCAAGGTATGGATGTCTCGGCGGGAAGTCTGCCCGAGATAGTCCTCTGTACTGTTTCTTTCCATAGAAACCATGTCGAGTCCTCGACTCACTAGGGAATCATGCGCATGCTAATTCAACATTTAAGGGGGTCAGCTACCCCCTGGCGTGATCCATGCAGAATTAAGGTGGTGTATGACAGAGGAGTGCAGGCCAGATTTGATTGAAGAGGCGCCTCATCCCAAAAATCTGGGAGGCCTCTGTTGGGAAAATGTTTAGGAGTATATATACTTAGTTTTGATATTTTTTTTGAGGGATCGATGGTAGAGCGAAGCTCCCGATTGTAAGTTTTGACAGACACTCTAGTTCTCTGGTTATGCATCTGTATGTAAGATTTCTTGTTTAATGACAGACAGTTTTCCTACCTCGTCTAGTTTTCATCTCATACTGAGGGAGTTCATGATTGAATTATTCACATGAATTATTGCAATTATGTTACGATAAAGGATTTATTGTTGCATTGTTGTATTCTCTGATTTTATGCGTTTGAATGTAAGAAGATCTTGCGTTTAGATGTTTTCTCCTACATTCTGTTAGAAACCTGATGTTTACGACAGACCTTTGCATTTCTCTTATACAAGTCTTCCCCCTACTCACCCTTACTACAACTCACTGTCTGAAGTTTATCTAAGACCTCACTTGCCCATGCATGCCTGGCCTAGTTTCAGAGTTAGAACAACATTGTTTTGAGTTAACTTCCATTCGATCACCCCTTTTTATAAACAAATTGTGACATAAACTGATGGGCGTCGGGCTCTACTCCTGTTGCAATCCAGGAGTGACTTCTAATGCTAACATTTCTGGCGTCATTGTTGGGTACGAAGTTGAAAATTTTCCCCAATATTGAACGACACTGAGCCTCTAATTCTGAAGGTGCATCAGGTATCAGAACCTTTGAATATTGATACTACGCACCTGGCGACTCCATTGTGACGACTCCACTGTGGAAAACCTGCCATGTTAATTGTGGCTTTCAGAGGCAGACACACGCGGTCCCATCCATAGTTGCCTCTAGCTACACCTGAAACTGATCTAGAGGCGGTTCTCAGAAAAGGAAAGGCCTCTGAAGGAGAAGCTTTCACCGCCGAACCAAGTAATCCACCATCTCCTTCTGTAGGAACTCCATTTTCTCATCCTCAGTTTCTTAGCAGACCTTTTTCTGAAGTTTCCCATTTCCTGAATTTTGGGAGTGTTCCTATTGAGCTTTCCCCCCTAGTCTCGAATTGGAGGGAGAAACCCTTCTCACTCCCCTCTCCCCTAAAGTTGTACCTTGGCGTAGACCTAGGACCACGGAATATTTCCCCACTCCTAGATTTACCACTCCTCCTCTTGTTATTGTTGCCACTTCTACACAAAGAGAAGCATATGTTGACTTAAGCCCGTCAGCCTTCTCCCTAAATCCCCTATTGTTCCCCATTCCACTTAGGAGCTCATCCCCAGTATCCCATTTTCGGGCTCCTTCTCCTCCGATTTCTCCTCCACGTAATATCCCTATGGCAGGAGAAAATCCCCCTGTGACCAGAATGGAGGCTATTATAGCCGCTAGGTATGCTCCCCTTGTGTTACCCCAGCCTCTCAATGCCCTCCTAGTAGATGGTTACCTCAAGAAGCTGCCCAAGTTTACAAGTGAGGGGGACATAACTGCAGAAGAACACCTAGAATCCTTTTACATTTTTACAGATGATAATGTTATCATGCATGCAGACATATGGATGAGGATTTTTGTCCATAGTCTTCAAGGCGAGGCTAGAAAATGGCTTAAGGCCCTGCCTCCTGGATCTATTGATGGGATCGAAGCTTTGGATAATGTCTTTTTGAGACAGTGGGGAGATAAAAAAGACTTCATGTATTACATGACAAAGTTTGGGTCTTTAAAGAGAAAAGAAGGAGAGTCTGTCTCTGACTTCTCCAAGAGATTCAATAAAATGTACAATAAAATCCTTGCTGAGATAAAACCCTCCGAAGCCTTTGCAAAGATCACTTATGCTAGCGCCTTTGATCCTGATTTTTGCCTCCTATTGAGGGAAAGAAGATCCACTACTCTGGCCCACATGCAGGATGCAGCCGTGGAGGTAGAATCTAATGTATTGGTTGTTGACCGACTCAGGAACACTACTGATAGAAACACATCCAGGCAGAGGCCTGAAGCTTCCCCATCCAGTTCCTCTCCCCTGCCCCTTCAGACAGATGAGACAACTAGAGTGCTAAAATCACTTTCTTCTAGGATGGAATGGTGGGAATTATAAGGGAAGCCCATCTACAGAAATCCCCAAAATACAGATAGAAAAGGCTTCAGGAAGCCTAATAACAATGTGCCACAGGCTTTCCCAAGGGAACATAAGAGCAGAGATAGAGATGATCAGAGGATTCAAACCCCTCTCCAGAACAACATAGTTTCTCATGAGGAAGGGGAGGATCTATATGAACTCGACCCTGAGATCCACTGCATCAAGGACACTTCCCCATTTCCTCATTTGACTCAATCTGGATATGAATAATCCCTTATCGACACTCAAATCAATAAGTTGAGTAGAGGGGAAAAATCCAGCAACATGCCTAACAGATATAATCTCAGGTCAAGAAAGAAAGAAGGGAATTTTGATAGCCAGGATCAGCCCCTCATAGCAGAAAGATCTACTAAGGCTGCAAAAACCACTACTAAAGAATAGAAAACTCAGAATGGTTCGCCAGCAGCCAAGGAACCTATCTCTGAGGTAAGGGAAGCTCCTAAGCCTATTCCCTCCTTCAATTTTGAGCATGAGATTCAGAAGATTAGAATCCTTGTACCCCTATCCAAACTAGTTAAAAATGAAGATTTCAAAAGGTCCCTCTCCAAGCTGCTACAATCTGAGCCCCCCCAACCTTCCACTGACTCAATAAATCTCCAATATGAAAAGCCAGCAGTTTTCCTAAGGCCCATGGTAGAAGATAGAGATGATTCATCCCCTCCTTTTTACACATCCCTGAACATACATGATAAAGTGTTGCATAACTGCCTCATGGATTCAGGGGCTTCCCATAACCTTATGCCCAAAATAGTAATGGAAGAATTAGGACTGGAGGTGACAAAAACTTATCATGATTTGTACTCTTTCGATTCAAGGAGAGTGCAGTGTTTTGGAGTCATCAAAGACCTGGTGGTTTCTTTGTTTCAGTTGCCCATGAAGAGTGTGGTCATGGATATTGTGGTAGTTGATGTCCCCCCCCAAATTCGGCATGTTGTTATCGATATCTTGGATTAAAAAGCTTGGAGGAACATTACAGATGGATCTCACGTATGCCACCATTCCAGTCTTCAGAGGGGAACAAAGGAGGTTATATAGGGAAGCTCAGCTGGCCTACATTGTTAGTGACGAAGCAAACCCCACCAACCATCCTATCTTCGTACTTGACACTGATCTGGGGTCTAGTTTATTACAGCTCACTGATGATCCTGAAGACCCTTTCCAAGTCAGAAAGAAGCCCAGTCTTAATTATCCGATTCCCCCTCCAACCATATCTGTCTGGAAGATGTTTTTCGACGGAGCTTCTTCTAGCGAAGGCACTGGCGCTGAAATAGTTTTCATATCACCTTCTCAAGAGACCATATCCCTGTCATACAAGATGGAATTTGAAACCACCAACGATGTGGCAGAGTATGAATCTCTTGTTCTGGGTATGAGGGCTGCAAAAGAAATGGGAATTAAAGAGATAGAAATATTTGGAGATGCTGAGTTGATTATCCAGCAAGTCAGAAATGCTTATCGTGCTAATAATCCCCAACTTAGAAATTACAAAAATGAGGTATGGGACCTGATTGATAATTTCTTCTTGGATTTTAACATTTCTTTCATTCCGAGGGGGGAAAATACTTCAGCCGATTCTCTAGTTGTCTCAACTAGTTTGCTCAAAGTTCCTCTGCCGCCTATGGTCAAGTACGATGTTAAAATAAAATATAGGCCCTATGTACTGGACAATGTCAAGCATTGGAAGGTATTCGAAGATGATCTGGAAATTGAAAAATTTCTCCAATCTGTTGATGAATTTTCTGCATTGCACATTGATCAGGATCCTGACTTGGAAGGTGACCCTCACCCTGAGGTGTTTTTAAATGAAATTGCTAATCACCATATTATTCATCTACCTAGCAATCACATTCTGAGGGTACTAGTCCCTTTAGAAAGATTGTTCGATGGGAATGATGTGGCAGTAAAGGGTAAGGTTTCAAATGAATATGCTGCCACAGCTGAGTGTAACATTGGCACATAGGAGGAGCCCAAGTTTGCCAAATTATCAAGCAGCCTGACCAATGAACAAAGGGTGGAATATACTGATTTATTAAAGGAATTTGTTGATGTGTTTGCATGGACCTATGAAGACCTCAAAACTTATGACACATCTGTCATTGAGCACAAGATCCCACTGAACGAAGAGGCTAGGCCATTCAGACATAAGCCGAGACAGATAAATCCCATGTTGTTGCCCGTCATGGAGAGAGAAGTGAAGAAATTGTTAGATTCCCAAATCATTTTCCCCTTGAGATATTCTAAATGGGTGGCCAATTTGGTCCCGCTGAGGAAGAAAAGTGGAGAAATCAGGCTTTGTGTCGATTTCAGGAACCTAAACAAGAGCTCAAAGAAAGACAACTACCCCTTGCCCAACATGGAGCAAATACTGCAGAGGGTAACTGGTGCATCAAGGATATCCATGATTGATGGTTTTTCTGGCTATAATCAGATATCAATCATGCCTGAGGACAGAGAAAAAATGGCCTTCACCACTCCTTGGGGTACATTCATGTATGCCAAAATTCATTTTGGATTGATGAATGCAGGAGTAACATTTCAGCGATCCATGGACATAGCCTTCATTGGGGAAAAAGATAAGTTTGTGGTGATCTATATAGATGGCATAACAATCTTCTCCAGGTCTGACAGAGAGCATTGTTGTCATCTTAGAAAAAAAATTTTGAAGTGTCGGAGGTTTGGCCTATCCTTAAACCCCAAGAAATCTTTGTTTTCTATGAAGGAGGGGAAGCTGCTAGGCCATATAGTGTCAGCAAAGGGAGTAAGAATTGACCCCAGCAGGGTAGAGGCAATCCATACCCTATCACTTCCCAGATCTAAGAAGGAAGTTCAGGCCTTTTTGTGGAAGATTAATTTTCTGAGGAGATTCGTCTCAAATTTTGTTGAGTTGGTGAAACACATCACAACCATGCTCATGAAGGGAAATGAAGTGAAATGGACCGTTGAACCCAGGGAATCTTTTATCCAAATAAAAAGGGCATTGACTGAGGCACCTGTGTTGATCAATCCTAACTATTCCAAAGAGTTCCTAATTTTCTCTTTTGCTTCTTTTGATACAGTAGCAGCGGTCTTGTTGCAGGAAAATGAGGAAGGGAGAGAGCAACCCATTGCCTTCTTCAGCAAGGCATTAAGAGATACAGAGATCAGGTATGAAATCATGGAGAAACAGACCTATGCCTTAGTGAAATCTCTCAAAGCTTTCAGAGTCTATGTCCTACACTCAAAAGTGACCGCATATGTTCCTTCAGCCTCTGTGAAGGACATCCTTGTACATCCCGACATAAATGGGAGGAGGATTAAGTGGATATCCAGGATCTTGGAGTTTGACTTGGAGATAAGGCCTACCGAATTGATTAAAGGTCAAGGTTTAGCTAAGTTGTTGGCTGAAGCAAATTGTAGAGCCTTGGGGGTAGATTTGATCAATGCATGTTCAGAAAATCAACAGAATCAACTGTCTGATGTAGATCCTCAAACAGAACCCCTTTTGGCCCGATGTCCTTGGTATAAGGATGTCATATATTTTCTACAGGAATTGCGGCCTCCAGATGGCCTGCAAAGAAACAAGGCAAGATCTCTGAAGCTCAAAGCAGTCAGATACTTCCTTGTCGATCAAATTTTATACTGGAAAGACCCCCTGGGGGTGCTTTTAAAATGAATGAACCCGCAAGAGGCCGACAGGATCATGGTTGAATTTCACAGTAGCCTATGCAGAGGGCACCATTTCTTGAAGACCACAACTCACAAAATTCTCAGAGTTGGGTACTACTAGCCCACCTTATTCACTGATGTCTGTAGAGAAGTTAGAGCCTGCATCCCATGCCAAAGTTTTTCAGGAAAGAAACAACTCAAATCTCTGCCTTTAAAGCCTGTAGTTATTTCGGAACCTTTCCAGCAATGGGGCCTAGATTTTATTGGAGAAATCCACCCTGCTTCCAGTGGGCAACACAGATGGATCCTGAATGCTACAAATTTATTTACTAAGTGGATCAAAGCTATCCCCACCAGAAGTGCTTCCCACAAGGTAATTATTGGATTCCTGGAATACCTCATCACAAGATTCGGCTGCCCAAGAAAGATTGTTACTGATAACGCAACTCATTCAAGTCTGAGCTGTTAGCCAAGTTCTGTGAGCAATTTGGAATCAAACTGATTCACTCCACCCCATACTATCCCCAGGGAAATGGTTTAGCAGAGTCCTCCAACAAAATCCTGATAAGGATCATCAAAAGATTATTGGAGGACAACAAAAGGGTCTAGGATTCAAAGTTGAAATTTTCTCTATGGGCCGATCGAGTGACCACACAGAGATCTATAGGCATCTCCCCTTTCCAATTAGTTTATGGAGTAGAAGTTGTTTTCCCTTCTCACTTAGCCATTCCTGTAGCAAAGTTCTTCCAGGATCATCAAGAATAGCCTGATGACATGATCAGAAGATTTCATCAACTGGTGGAAGTCAGCAGGCCAGAGAGCAGGTAATGGACAGAATTTAGGACCATCAGCAGAAGGTCAAACTGGCTTTTGACAGGAAAGTCAAGAAGAAAGAGTTTGAGATCAAGGATTTGGTGCTTAAGTGGGATGCACCCATGCAAGACAAGGGCAAACACGACAAGTTTGATTCCCTATGGATTGGGCCTTTCAAAATCTCTGAGGTTTTCTCAAACAACTCATACAGGTTGCAGGATTTGGAGGGTGAAGAGGTTTTCAACAGCCCAGTAAATGGGCATTTTCTGAAGAAATGTTTTGTTTGAGCCTTAGACGACTCCTTTGTTTGTAAATATTGTCCTTTTGGTTCTTTGTTAATTTTCCTTTTTATTATTTCTGGCTTAGTAAATGACTCCATAGCCCAATAGCAAGGCACTGAATCTGCAAATGAGTTCTTAGAGTATCACAGGGACGACTCTATCCCCCATGGAGCCTAATGTTAGCAACAATTTTTGTCTTGGGCACAAAAGTACCCAGGTCTGCAGGCTGCACGAGAAGCGCCCAAGCGTAGCATGGAAAAATCTCTTTTCAGGTTACAAGTCAAGTGAGAGGGCAAAGTTTTGTTGTCGAGCGGTCGAGACCCATCTATAAAGTTGATCTCTGGTCATCGGGATCTTAGGGATACAAAGTTACCCGAGGTGTAGCGTCAGAGAAAGAACCTATATTTTAAGACAAAATCTAGGTCGTTTGATCCAGTGACGCATGGCGCAAGATCTAGTGACGTCGGCATATCGACATTCGGGAGTTTGAAGGGTAAAAGTCCCTCATCTTCTCACATCTCGGAACCCCGAACCCCGAAGCACCAAAAGCACCCAGAATCGGGCCCATGGTATTACCGAATTAATTCAGGACCGTCAGATCAGAGAGGGGCATGTGGCATCCATTAGGCCCTCTCGGCATTTCTCCCATCGCAACTTTGAAGAGGAAGGATCTGCTCCTTCCTATCCACGAACCCCAAAATGCCAAAAGCACCTTTGAAGATAGGCACAATTTCACAGCCTGTGGTCGCTTGAAGGTGATAGTAAGAGCTGCGCAAAGGGAAGAAACACCGGGTATAGCTGCAGAAGGGATCATCGTGTTCTCCAGGTGCCAGTTCAACTTGATCTTAACCCTGATACCTACTCGGAGTGAATGAAGAAGAGAGAGGGTGGTTGAAGCCTCACCTCACTCGTTAATTGCAAGGTATGGATGTCCCGGCAGGAAGTCTGCTCAAGATAGTCCTCTGTACTGTTTCTTTCCACAGAAACCATGTTGAGTCCTCGACTCACCAGGGAAGCCTGCATACACTAATTGAGCATTTAAGGGGGTCAGCTACCCCCTGGCGTGATCCATGCAGAATTAAGGTGGCGTATGATAGAGGAGTGCAGGCGAGATTTGATTGAAGAGGTGCCTCATCCCAAAAATCTAGAAGGCCTCTATTGGGAAAATGTTTAGGAGTATATATACTTAGTTTTGATATTTTTTTTGAGGGATCGATGGTAGAGAGAAGCTCCTGATTGTAAGTTTTGACGGACACTCTAGTTCTCTGGTTATGCATCTGTATGTAAGATTTCTTGTTTAATGACAAACAATTTTCCTACCCCGTCTAGTTTTCATCTCATACTGAGGGAGTTCATGATTGACTGATTCACATGAATTATTGTAATTATGTTACGATAAAGGATTTATTGTTGCATTGTTGTATTCTCTGGTTTTATGTGTTTGAATGTAAGAAGATCTTGCATTTAGATGTTTTCTCCTACAGTCTGTTAGAAACTTGATGTTTATGACAGACCTTTGCAGTTCTCTTATACAAGTCTTCCCCCTACTCACCCTTACTACAACTCACTGTCTGAAGTTTATCTAAGACCTCACTTGACCACGCATGCTTGGCCTAGTTTCGGAGTTAGAACAACATTGTTTTGAGTTAACTTCCATTTGATCACCCCTTTTTATAAACAAATCGTGACATAAACTGATGGGCGTCGGGCTCTCCTCCTGTTGCAATCCAGGAGTGACTTATGATGCTAACACCATATTTATAACCAATAAAGACACATTTTTCATTCTTATTATCGATCTTACTCTTATTTTCCTTTGGAACATGTACATAAACATCACAACCAAAAACTTTGAGATGTTTAAGAGAGGGTTTTTTACCAATCCATGCCTCATGTGGAGTTTCATCAACCAACGCTGATTAGAGTGATCAATTTACCAAGTAACATGCAGTATTTGTTACCTCAACCCAGTATTCATGTATTAACCTAAAACCACTAAGCATGCTCCTTGCATTTTCCATCAACGTCCTATCCATTATTTTTGCAATTCCCATTAGAGTAAATTTGTGTCTAAAATGGACTTCATAAGAAAAAATATGGTTGATGAATTGGAATTCAAAAAACAATAGAATTTCAATAAATTGGGTCAATGATAATCATTGAGTTGGAACTATAAAATTCAAAGATGATTATGTGTCATATTTGTATTTCACAATAGTAAAATACATATAAACCTCATCTTGGTTAGGATTTTGGTAATATCATCTTGAAATATGACTAATATTCTTGAAATATTAAATACAAATTATTTTATATTATCACTACTTCCAATGCTTTTGAAAATAAATTTCATATTAATTAAAATCATAATGAAATCAATTTGAAGCACTAAACATTTTATAATATTAAATATTTCAAAATAAAATTGATATATAATAACTAATTATATAATATATAAATGTATTAGATATTTAACAACTTTTATATATAATATTATACTATATAATATAACCCATTACGTGTCATTATCTAATTATATTGTATATTGTATTATATAATTCATTAATTGTAATTAAATTTATATAATTTAATTAATTAGTTGCAATTAACAAGTTATTTAATTATAATAAATAGTATAGTGTATTATATAGTATACCTAATTACAAAAAGTTATAATATATAATATATTACATTATATATAATATTAGTGGTTAAGTATAACTAATAACTTATGTTATCCCCCAAGGGGCAGCTCAATTGGCAAGTGTCGTGATATGAAGTGTTATGTTCGATGAGGTTCCGAGTTCAAATCCCCCTGATTTACCCATTCTTGCGGAAGTGGCATACATATGGCACCTGGAGGTTATAATGGTAGTGGTTGGAATCGACCCTGTGTCATGCGAGTACAAGACCGACCCAATTGTTGATTCTGCCAGTCATAAAAAATAAATAAATAAATAGACTAATAACTTATGTTATATATTATATAACACAGTATATCATATATTATTAATCTTGTTATATATTATATAGCATAACTCATTATGCTATATTATATGTTATAAATCTAGTTATATATTATATAACATAACTCATTATATTATATTATATTATATGTGATATATAATATCTTATAATTAATCAATTATTTTATATGTCATGACCTCACAAGACGCTTAATAAGATCTTGGGATCGTTCACCTCTTGAGAGTGTGCGACACCACGATGGTTATCTCTTGGTTTCTTGGCCCACCAAGTATACTTCATCCTGACTACGTCTCTTCACCTAGAGAATACCCATGCTTTGTTCTAGGCTACCGGTGAGTCACACTCCTACTCTAGTGCAACTCTTTCTTACTTAGACAATTGTTAACATAGTTTAACACTTAGCCTTGTTTAAGAATGCATCCATGAACATGAAACTCCAATATAACAACTACAAAACAAACGAAGATAAACATAGAAATAGTGTGGGAAACACAAATCATGCCTGACACTCGAGTAAGTCTTTGTTATTTCGAAAAAGTTACAATATGAGCACTACTGGCTTGGTATACAAATTAGGAATATTCACATGAATCGCCTCACCTCACCAAGACACTCAATAAAATATATGTCACACCAAGTCTCTCTTTCTCAATCGTCTCCCCAATCACCTGTGGTGCACCTCAGATGTTCCCACAAAGGAAAACTTGTTGTCTCTTCATTACCACAAACTTTCACCAAGTTAACATAGATTTTGGTTATACCTCACACATGCCTCCAATAGACCTTCATTTTTGGACTTCCCAAAACCCCCCAAAGCGTCCCACTCTTGGATATTTTTCTTCCATCTTGGAAACATTGCCTCTGACTTGCCTCTGACTTGTTCTCCAAATCTCTTGCCAAAAATGATTTATGCCTTCCTTTGGTTGTGCACCCTTACTCTTATATGGACTCCATGGGTCACTTATGTGAAATGTCATGTATCTTGGGTGTATCATGTTATCTCTCTGTAAATTTTTCCAGCTGAGAAAACGAATGACAGAGGCAACCTACAAACCAACTTTGAGTCTAGAAATTAGCCTTTTCGACCTGGATATTGCTCTCTCTGAGACTTGGTCTCTGTATAGGGTATGGCTTTAAATTCTTGGCTAGATTTAACACTTTTACACAATATTTCTAGTTCTATTGGTGAAAGAAAGAAAGACCTTGCGATATGGAGTCAATTTAAGAAAATGATAGTTCTACTAGATTACTCTTTGTATAGCACTTTACTAAAAATAGAGACTGATTGTACTCGACTGCACCATAACCACTCGTCTTTGCCATGACAGTTTGGTCATCAGCAAGATCTCTTCATTAGAGAGTGATGTGTCGATGCTTTTCCTTTGAGAGGGTATTTGGATGATCAAGTGGTCTATTAGACTCTTTCCACCCATTGTAACGGCCTTGATTTCTATCGCGCAATTATTTGTTGGAGCATGCATATGGCAGGTGATTGTATAATGTCGCAGGTGTTTCAAGATGACGAACCCAATTATGGAAAACACCTCTCTTCAAACTGTCACATTTCCAACGTACACATGTCCTTTGTAATAGATGAATCTCCATCATTTTGCGTTGTATGCTTTCTGCATGGGTGCTTGTCAAAGTCCCTACTTCCTAGTGGAAAAAAGGACACGGAGAGACAAAATCTATGCCACGTTGAGAAGACAAAAATGGAGTCGGTCGATCATGCTTTTGGCTTCGTCTACAGTTTGGACATCCGAAGCATTCTCCTGAGAGACTAGTTGTGCCTTTTCAGATTCATTACTTTCCTTTGCAGAATCGCATTCCCTTTCAGCTTCTTTCATGCGCTGGCCAGAGCCGCGTGAACATTTTCCTGTTTCAGTCTGCATTCCTTGAATTTATTTTCATTTATTTATTTTGACATCCTTTGTGCTTCACGCAACTGGATGATTGTATATTTTTCTTCCCTGAGCTGCCTCTTACGCCACATCACGTTTCTGTTAGGGTCCTAACCCACACATAGGTAGATTAATATGTTCGGATGTAATAAAGGTCAATATTAATAAGGCCTTTCAATAAAATAGAATAAGGCAAATGTAAGAAGACCTAATAGAAGCTTTCACTTCTACAAGGATATTCCTCTAGATGCTTCTCTTGATAGACATATTTAGTATAAATAAGGGTCGAGGGTATGAAAACCGTAGCTTGGAGATTATTGTAACAGAGCATTAATCGATTGGAGGTTTCCCCCTCGAAGAGGCCTGTGAACATTGCTTTATGATTCGAAGTGTTATTTATGTTGTTGTTATTATACCATTTATGTGTTATTGTGGAGATTATGGTAGATATATTACTATTATTCTACCATTTCTAGCATTTTATTTATGTTCTGCATATTTATTATATCTGGTATCTTGCAAGTGGTATCAGAGCACTTTCCTTGGCAGAAATTGTGGGAATTTTCTTCAGGGTAGAGACGTATTCTGGAATCTTTAAACCATAGAGATCTATTGTTACGCACATAAACCCACAATTGAGGGATTCATACACGCAGGAAATACAAGTGGTTCTTAAGCGCACATCTGTTGGCCACCCTTGTAACCCCTGTTGGTACCCCTTCGAGTGGTAGTGCATCAAACAACACTTGTGTACAGATTGGCCTAGATTTCCTGAAGCCCTCTTTAGATAAACCTATCGGTCGTCGGACTGCTATAGTGTCACCGAGAACAACACTCAGGAAGATACTCTCTAGTACCTGGGTAGTCGGGTAGTACGGATAAGGGTACGGTCTATCCTCCTTAGTTAGTTCCTTGATATATTGGGCTGAGTACTACTGTTGGACCCCACATGTATATCAAAGAGCTATATCACAGGGCAAACCCTTGTCTATAGAACCCTTGAATACCTAACCATTGGGGGACAGAAACATAAACAAATTAAAAACAGACCAGATCTATTTCCATGCAACTGTGTTCGGGTTGCCAAGTAAATACACATCTCTTTTTGGTTAATCATTTGTGGATTTCATCACTGCAGTATTCTTCAAACCGGAGTATAACTCCACAAGTGTAAAAAAAAAAAATAGTCTAGAAATTGTTTTACCATTATTTGAGACCTATTCCATTGAATTCATCTCTCCTCCCTTATCACATTCATCCCTATCATTTTTCGACAAAAGTTTTGACCATGCCCGCCCCTTTTCAATTCACCCATCCTTATGTCCCATACCCATAGCCAAGACCTGGAATCTCGCTTCAACACCATGCAATATAGTTTCCTCGAAACCCAAAAAGAAGTGAAACAACTCAGTGCTATTGTTGCCTCCATCGATTCATCCATCCATGCTACCATAAATACAACCATGTAGTCCTCAATGGAGGAAGTCAAACAAGAACTGACCACCCAACTTGAATCTGTCTTTGCATCACTCTGCACCAAACTGAAGATCCCTACAGATGACCATTTCTTTGAAGAACCTCCAAAGAATGAAGGTGAAACATCCTCCCATTCCCATACCTTTCATTCCCATCACTTTCAATGTGACATACGCCTTCCGTGGGTGGACGTGACCAAATTTGATGGCTCGGACCCCACTGGTTGGGTAACCCAAATGGAACATTATTTCTCTTTATATGTCATTACATATGACTTGGCCAAACTCCAGTATGGTGTTCTCCATCTAGATCAAGAACATTGGCAATGGTGGCAATGGAGAAAAACTTCCCATCAAGGGTATATTGCTTGGACCCAATTTGTGACTGAGCTTTATGAACTCTTTGACACGGACACCAACCATTTGGGCCATTTGACAAAGTTGAAACAATCCAGAACAATAGAAGACTTCATATTTACCTTTGAATGCCTGGCTTTTCGAATAGAGGGCATGACTGATGCTTTCTTTCGAGAGTGTTTTATTAGTGGCCTCAAGGAGGTGGTTCGGGCCCATGTCCTCATGGCTCAACCCTTGACTTGGGTGGAGGATACCAAAAGAGATAAAGAAGCACAATAGGTTGTATCATCTAAAAACTGAAAACCCTCCTTTATCCCTCACCCTAAACCCGTCACTCCCACTACTCCCTCCGCCCCATTAAAAATCAAAAAATTGACCAGGGTTGAAATGGATGAATGCCAACTCAAAGGCCTTTGTTATAATTGTGATGAAAAATATTTCCCGGGCCAAAAGTGTAAGGAACAAAACAAAATTATGGCCATCTCTGAAGACATTTTAGAAACTCCCCTTGCGTCTGAGTCACCTAAAATCACTGACATAACCCCTCCCTCAGACCCTCCCGAAGTAGAACCCTCCATTTCCCTCAATGCACTCACTGGCTTTTCCGCTCCCCAAACCCTCAAGTTAATCGTTTACATCAAGCATCGGAAGGTCATCATTTTGTTTGATAGTGGAAGCACCTATAATTTTATTCATCGCCACATTGCCCAAGAAACTCATTGCTACATCCATGCTGTCAACAATTTCCAAATCATGATTGCCAATGGTGGTTCCATGAAATGTGGAGGGTGCTTTGAAAATGTGCATCTCCAAATCGGTGACTACCACCTAAAATCCCATATGTTTGCTATCGACATGGGTGGTTGTGACATTGTGTTGGGTGCAGAATAGCTAAGAACTTTGGGTCCCATTCTCATGGATTTTAAAGAATTAACCATGCAATTCGACTAGGAAGGCCACCAATATAAATTCCAAGGCATCACTGTTGGTTCACCAGAGGTCATTAGTTCCCATCACATGGAGACGCTGCTCAAAACAGGTCATTCTAGTGTCATTGCCCAACTCCATGTCATTCAAGCAACAGAAACACCCCCAGTGCCACATGACCTCCAAGCTCTCCTTTCTAAATATCAAATGGTATTTTCCACTCCCCAAGGCCTCCCTCCTTCCTGCGGTGTTCATGATCATTCCGTTCCCCTTGTACCCGGAAGCCTTTCTCCCAATATCTATCCATATCACCACCCCTTCTCACAAAAAAATGAAATAGAGAAAATGGTCCAGGAACTCCTTAATGCAAGCGTTATCCGCCCTAGTACGATCCCTTACTCTTCTCCTGTAGTCATGGTCCTGAAGAAAGAAGGTTGCTGGAGAATGTGTCCTGACTTCCGTACCCTCAACAAACTGACCATTAAAGACAAATTTCCCATTCTTGTCATTGATGATCTCCTGGATGAATTGAGTGGCACCCAATTCTTTACTAAACTTGATCTTCACTCGGGCTATCACCAGATACATATGAAAGAGGGAGACATTCCCAAGACGACCTTTCACACTCATGAGAGCCACTATGAGTTTTTGGTCATGCCCTTTGGCTTGTGTAATCCCCCCTCCACCTTCCAAAGCCTCATGAATTATGTCTTTCATCCCTTTCTCCATCATTTTGTCTTAGTTTTCTTTGATGATATCCTTTGTTGGTTGTGGAGCCTGATTATATTCCTGATTCATAGGTCCTTGCTTTCAGCCATGTTTATACCCCATGAAGTATTTACACCCCAAAAGTATGTACACTCTTCCACGCGGGGGAGTGAAGAGGGGGGGTACCCCCTCTGCGGGGTATGGGGGGGCTATCCCCCCGGCTAGGGGTTCTGGGGGCAAGCAGGCCCCCAGCAGGGGTTCGGGGGCGAAGCCCCCGAAGAAAAAATTGCCTTGTAAAAGTATATTGTAAATTCATTGTAAATCTGGACCGTTCATTATAAGGTCGCAGATCTAACGGTAGAGATTATGTTAGGGTTTTTTTCCCTAGAAGGCAACCCTCTTTTATGAGGTAAATGTATTACGGCTAGGGATGATGGTGAATATTGTATTCTGAGAGAGGAGACTGTGAGAGAAAGAAGAGGAAGTTACAGCGGGTTTTGTTGTAGGTTGTATCCCTTCATTTGTTGGATAATAATAAAGGAAGGACCTGGCAATTTCTCTGGTGGACGTAGCCCACACTGGGTGAACCACGTAAATCTGTGTCTCTTTTGTATTGTGTGTCTTTTGTTTTTTGTTATTGCATTTGTTTTATTTTATTTCTCCGCGGTCCTATTTTTCTAACATCCTCATCTATAGAAAAACCTGGACCGACCATCTTACTCATGTGGATCAAGTTCTCCATCTCCTCTCCCAGCACCAAATTTTCCTAAAACAGTCTAAATGTGATTTTGGCGCCTCAGAAGTAGAATACTTGGGTCATTTGGTTGGCAAGGATGGCGTCAGGGTGGATTCGAAAAATATTGAAGCTATGCAAGATTGGCCGCACCCAAAGACTCTCAAAATCTTGCATGAATTTCTAAGCTTAACAGCGTATTATCGCAAGTTTGTTAAGAACTACAGAAAGATTGCAGCACCTCTCACTGCTCTCCTAAAAAATAATTCTTTCACTTGGACTCCAGCCGTTGCTCAAGCTTTTCAAACCTTGAAGACGGCCATGTGCACCACTCTGGTTCTATCCCTTCCTGATTTCACAAAGACCTTTGTGTTGGAATGTGATGCCTCAAGGAAAGGAATCGGTGTTGTCCTTATGCAAGAGGGTCGACCTTTGGCCTTCACCAGCAAGCAACTGTCTGAAAGGAATCTGGGCAAACCCATTTATGAAAAGGAAATGTTGGCTATTCTACATGCCATTGAGCTTTGGTGCCCTTATCTCTTGGGGTAATGCTTCCAAATCAAGACCGACCATCAAAGCCTCAAGTACTTTCTGGAACAACGCATTTCCTCCCAGGAGAAACAAAAATGCGTGACTAAGCTCTTGGTTATGATTATGAGATCATTTACAAGAAGGGAAAAGACAATAGTGGCAAATGCACTGTCCTGAAAATATCAAGAAGAAGGATCCCTTTTTTCTGTTTCCTTCATTGTACCTAATTGGATCCAAGATGTGCGCCAGGAATGGCTTCAAGATCCCAAAAGTTTTCATATGATCCAGTAGTTGCAGACCAAGGCTCTGGCTCCCCCAGGGTACTCTTGGCTCCAAGATGATCTTTGATACAAAGGTCATTTGTATTTAAGTAAACAATCAAATCTTAAATCCATGGTACTTTCTGAGCTTCATGCTACACCCACAGCGGGGCACTCCTTTAGACCACCTTTCACCGCGCAGAGGGATCTTCGTGGTGGATGAAAGATTTTCCTCTGTTACATGGAAAGTGAATCCTGCAATTACTACGGGGAACCTGTTGAACCTGAGTGAAAACTGTTCTCCCAGTTTCACGTTGAATCCTTGGATTTTCCTACAAAAGACCATGCATCTGACCTATTCAAAATATGCTCTAACATCCAGATATTCATTTACCAATGTCAATTTTTGAGCTTCAGGCCCCACATTTTTTCTACTCCGCACACCTTTCCTTATGTTTTGGGATGTTTCCATGGTGCAACGTGTATTTGTTCTATGTGTGGTGGATTTAGCACGGACCCAAGATGATAATATTGATTGACCTGGATTTTTCACGCATTTGAAGGCAATCAAATTTATAGCCATGAGAAACTCAGGGCTTGCGGGAAGAATTATAGACAGAGCATAAACTTTGTTGTTGAATAGAATACATGCAGAGTGGCCATAATTTATAACTGGGGGGGCGAGAGATGGAATTGTGCTAGGGGACATTGAATCCACAGTGACTGGAGGTTTCGAAGCAAGATGAATATTTTTGCAGCACATCTGCACGATGGGTACACTTCGAGGCATGTAAAGTACAACTCATAAGAGATGTAGAGAATACATGATATGAGAGTTGTGATTTTTCATTATTTCTGACTTCATAATGAGATAATGATGGTCATTGTGTATGCCGACGTGACTTCTATTTAACAACTTGCCTCAGATTTTGGAATGTAAAACCTTCTCCTCTGATAGGACCTGACTCTTTGGGAAAATACCTTTACCACTTACACATGTTTTGGTTTTGACATCCCTTCCCAACTCCAAGGGACAATTGGCCAATTACTGACTTCAAACCATTCTTTATTTGGTACCTGACCTCACATGCTTTGACACACAGACCATGACTCGACTAAGATTGAATCTAACTGAAAAAATGACAATGCTAACAGTTGTCTCCAATGTGGATGCTATCCTTCTAGTGGGGTGGCAAAGAACAACAGACCAGGTGCCTGACCATTGGGCCTTATTCGACTTCCAGACTCTGAAACAATGGAAAAGAAAAACAAAAGCTAGACCTTCTTGACATAGTTTTGACCAGACTTAGCATAAACTTAGGTCCTTCCCTACGGAATTCAATTTTCTACTGACAAATTGACTCAAAATGCCTTCTTTGAAAACAAAAATGAAACGCCTATTTACAATGATATGAAAAAATGAAACAGACCTTACTGAAACAGATAATGTTTGAGGAACCTACCATTCACAGGCCCTCCTCCAGTGGACTCTCCATTAATCTCTTCTAATAGATATGCATTGTTCTCGTGGTACGCATCGATTCAGAAAGGTCCCGACAAAGATGATCAAATTTTTTGTGCTTTCCCTTATCTTTGTTCCTCGTGTCCCACTTTAGCACCTAATCCACCACCTAAAATTCCTCATGTTTAGAGTGCTTGTCAAACATTTTTTTCATCCTGTCTTTGTGAATTTTTGATCGGTTGTAAACCTGATCCCTCATCTGCTACGCATGAATAAATTGTTTTATCCTTCTCTGTGTGTCATCTGGCTCCACCTCTTTCTCTTGTAGCAACTTCCTAGCAGACAATCCCAACAAGGTAGGGAAAATCGTGTCTGCACCATATACGATTTGGAATGGCGACATGGAGATGTACTTTTTGGTAGTGACTCTGTCTTCCCACAGCACATAAATGAGTTTCTTATTCCAGGCCTTCTTGTTGTCCTGCAAGAGTCTTTTAATGATCCTGGTTAATCTTTTATTTAATGATTCGGCTAACTCATTACCCTGTGGGTAATACATTCTAGAATGTCCTAGATTTATATTGTAATCCTAGAAAAACTTCTCCATTTTCTTGGATATAAATGCAGCCGAGTTATCTGTGATGATATTGATAGGGCACTCGAACCTAGACATGATGTTGGTTTCCAGAAACTGAATGATGACCGTGTCAGTAGCCTACTTCATTGGAATTGCTTCGATCCATTTTCTGAAGTAATATGTGGCCATAAGTATCCATATATGTTTCACTTAGGATGGCAGTTGAATCTCTCCTATAAAGTCCAGGCCCCATTGCATGAACGATGCTTTAACTGAAATCGGTTTCAGCGACAGGGGTCACATCGTTATCCTTCCATCGAAAATATGGCACTCATGGAAACTAAAAACTTCTTTGTATACATCTACGAAGATGTTGGGCCAATAGTAACCTTCTATTATAATTTTATGTGTGGTGGTTTTCCAGTAGTGATTTCCTCCAAAGTGAACTTTGTGGAATTCCCTGATAGCTTTTTTCGCGTCCTCTTCTAGCAAGAAACTCAACAATATCCCTCTCGGATCTTTCCAATACAGGGAATTATCCAATATGCAGAACTTAGTATCCTTCAACTTTAAGAATCTGGCCTCAGTCTTACTTAACCCTGGGGGAGATTGCATATTCTTCAACACATAAATGATTTTTGTATACCAAGGTGAATTGATGAATTTCTAGGACATTGGCGCAGTCTTTTCTTCCTGAGGATGATCTAATAGATCATAAATGAAGTTGATTCCTATAACATCGCAGTTCGACTACACCATCAGTTTTGTGAGGCCCTGACCTTTAATCATATTTGTGGGATTGATTTCAAGGTTTTATTTCAGCATGACTATGATCCACTTACCTCTTCTTCCCTCAGGGTTAGGCTGATTTAGACTGTCTTTGACTCAGTTGTTAGGTACGTAAGTGACAACGTGGGAATGTAGTATGTAAGTCTTGAACTCCTTGAGGGACACTAAGGTGTATGCTTGTTTCTCCATAATGTCATACCTTAGTGGGGAATCCCTCAATGTCCTGTTGAAGTAGGATATAGGATTTTCAAAGTTCTTATCATTTTTATTTATCAGTACGCCAACAATGGCATGCTCTAAGGTGAACAAGAACAAGATGAAATCCTTCGTGAAGTCTGGGCTGGCCAATACGGGAGCTTTGGTTAGTTCTACCCTAATATCTTCAAATGATATCCTAGATTCGAGGTTCCATTTGATCGCCTT
The DNA here is from genome assembly GCA_009831015.1 of Picea engelmannii. Taxonomy (NCBI): domain Eukaryota; kingdom Viridiplantae; phylum Streptophyta; class Pinopsida; order Pinales; family Pinaceae; genus Picea; species Picea engelmannii. Next base: position 18,660 of record ML827475.1, on the reverse strand, counting down.
CCCCTTTCTGAGCATGTTGGTGATATGTTTTATAATTTATTCCAGGTTAGGGATGAATATTCTCAATAAATTCACCTTTCCCAGGAAGGATTGCACCTCCTTGTTGCACGGAGTGCTGATTTTCAGGATTCCTTCTACCCTTTTGGGATCTATATTTATACCTTCCTTCGAGATGATGTGCCCCAAAAATTTCCCTTCTTGCATTCTCAAATGTGATTTTTTCGGATTCAAAGATATGTCAAACTTTCTGCATTTTTGGACGACCTTCTTCAGGTGCCCAAGGTGTTGTTCGTCAGAGTTGGAGTACATTGTGATGTCATCCAGATAGATCACGATAAATTTGTCCTTATCCCTCTGGAAGGTAGCTCCAGCATTCATAAGGCCGAAAGGAACCTTATCATACATGAACATCCCCCATGGTGTCGTGAAAGTTGTCTTTTCCCGATCATTCGTGCTTACAATGATCTAATTATATCCCGAAAATCCATCCAACATAGTCATCTTATGGGACCCAAATACCTTCTAAAGAATATATTCCATCTTAGGGAGTGGGTAGTTTTCCTTGAGGGATACTTTGTTCAAGTTTCAAAAATCCATGCACAACCTTATTTCGCATCTCTTTTTCCTTACAGGCACCAGGTTGAAGACCCATTTTGAAAACCTTAAAGAAACAATAATTTTGGCTTTGAAGAGTTTCTTTACCTCTTTTTCAATTAGCGGCAACAGCAGGGGATTTATCCATTTTAGATTTTGCTTGAAATTTGTTTGGTCTTCTTTGAGATGAATGACATGTTGAATCACTTTAGTATCATAGACTTTCAAGTCATCATAACTCCAGGTGAAAACGTCGATAAAATATTTCATGAGTTTGATGTAGTCCTATTTGACCTTCATACTGAGCATCTTTGATAATTGCAATCCTTCGTACCTTCGTAAGGATTCCTGATATTGCAATCCTTGACATCCTCAACATTCGAGGTGATCTTGGGAATTTTGGCCACATCGTTTTCATCAAACAAATTTTCCAACGGAACCAAAACTTTGGGGATGATATTATTATTTAGTTGCAGTATGTCCCTCCCAACTATCAGGTTCTGAAAGGGATCATCCTTACTATGTGCATCTGCACTTTCATCTTCATCACAACAACACTCATCATCAATTTTTACATTAGCAAACTCGTCTCTCATTTGGAGAAATATCTCCATCTGTTTGTCATCCTCAAACACTTGCCAATATTTGATATTATCAGGTATCACTGGCTTGTGATTGACTTTGATCTCATACTTTATTTTTGGGAAAATGGGAATATCAAAAAATGAGGCTGAGGTGACCAAGGCATCCGCAATCTGATTCTGCCCCCTCGGGATCGCTGATAAATTATACTTTGAGAATCCTTCGAGGAGGTACATTACTAGGTTTATGTACACCCTCAGTCTAGGGTGCTTGGATTGGTATATACCTTTCACTTGGTTTATGACAAGCTGAGATTCCCTATGCACCAGTATTCTCTTTGCGCCCAATTCTTTCAAGACTCTCAGACCCCAAATCAATGCTTCATACTTCTCCATATTATTTGTACAATTAAAGGCGAGTTTGTACGAGCAAATTTTTTTTCCTACCTTGGGAGGACTTATCCACACACCAGCCCCAAGCCCTTCCTTGCTGATGGTTATGTCGAAGCTCATTTCCACATCTCGTTCTTTGCGTAGTTCCTCGGGTCTGTGCACTCTACTGCTCATCATGCAGATTTATCATTGACATTCATGACAGTTGTCAACACTTCCTCTTCAAAGATTAGGTCATTGTAAAATATGGAGGAGCCAATATCAGGGTCGACGGAGTAGATAGGTTGGTTATTTGATTGTGTTTTACTACTCACCAGGTTCCCTTCAATTTCACGGCCCATGACCTGGATAATAGCATGCCAAATTTAGGGGGTATATCGGCCACAACCACGTCCATAACTAGATTCTTAGAGGGGATTTGGGCCAGTGACACAACCAAATATTTAATCAAACCCAGACATTTCACTTTCCTTGAATTGAAAGAAAAAATATCCTTATAGGGCCTGGTGATGTCCAAACCCAACTCATCCATGATCACTTTGGGCATGAGAATGTGTGGCGCGCTTGAATCCAGCATGGCATTATGCAAAGTCATGTCATGGACCTTGAGACTGACATAGAATGGGGGGGCGTCCTCAGTATCACCCGTATCCTCCATGCATGGGCCAAACAAAATGGAAAGGTGGTCATCCTAGACATTCAAGATATCGGGATTCTCTCCCATCTTCAACATTTTAATAATCTGATCTCGATATTCTCCTTGCTTGATGAGCTCGTTGAAAGGGATGAAGATTTTAATCTTGGCCATTTCATTCTCAAATTTAAAAGGTTGGGAGACTTTTTCTACCTCCTTGACGTCTGTCTCCCAGCTTATTTCCAACGCTTTCCTTGGAACCTCCTCCTTTGACTTCCCCTTTTCAGTCGCATCCTTGGTCAGGTTATCTTTCTTTATTCGACCCATGGAAGAGAGGTCTGACTAAGGTTCCCTTATGGGATTCGTCTGTTGCATTTCTATAGACACCATTCTACTCCCAAGGTTGTATTTATTTTGGAACGGCGTGATGGAATTGTGATAACCCTCCCTGAATTCCTTCATTTCCCAAGATAGCGTGTCATCCATCTCCAGCATAATATCATCATTTTATCTCATGTATTGATCGTGTTCTCACTTTGTCAAGAACATGTATGTCTCCTTTTCATCGCAAAAATTCATTTCATCTTGGATCATCTGATAAAAATATTCATATGCGTAATTGTTTTGGAACGGGGGCCTTATTTGCTGGTCTCCATGGTCTTTTTGTTCCCTCTGCCTGATCTACGGGACTGAACCTCTTCTAAGGTTATGATTTCTGGGCTAGAGGTCATGTTATTCTTGGGTGGCGGGTTTGTTTCCCATGAACATTCTTTCCATCATCTTCTCCATCGTCTTCATCATCAAGTCGAACTTGTCCTCCGAGGGTCGAGAAGTCGATGGCTGCGCATCTCCTTGGGGTTTATTCCCACCTATGTTGAAGCTTTGTTTGATCTTTCCTAATTCCATCAGGTTTAACTTGACTTTGATTACGTCACTCATCATGGCATCTAAATTAGAATATGTTATCTCCCTCAATAGCAAGACAAAATCACTATCAAAGGAGTTGGTGTATCGAAGCTGCGTAGCCCCGAGACGTGGCTCAATTTTTGTGGGAATTGAGTTGTAGACCCTCATGAAACGGGACAAGAAATTTTGGACCATCTCCTCTGACACTCTCTTCATATTTTTGTACTGCATCAATAGCTGCAATGGATTCTTTTTGTCTCCCCATATAGCAATAAATGATGTCTCAAATGTGGCAAAGTTGAGGACGCTTTCCGTTGGAAGGGCCTTAAACCACTTCCTAACCTCCCCGGAAAATATCTGCACGAACAACCTCATCTTCATGTCTTCATGGTCCACCTCTTCAGGATCAACGAAATCATTGAACCAATCCAGGTGATTTTGGGCAGAGCCATTTCCCTCAGCATCATACAACTTGATCCTCTAGTTGGTGTTCTGGGGAAAATCTTGCAGTTGGGCTGGAAAAGAAAGGGGGGTGAATCTAGTGGACATTGCTCTAGGAAGGTTTGGGATTTGTGGGATATTCTGAGTAGGATTTGTAGCTTGTGGTATTTGGTTTGGTATCATAGATCAAAACCTCTTCTCGTTGAAGAATATATGATCTAAGTTGGTTTTTTATTTAGACCTGAAAAAGGTTTTTTCAAACAAGGTGCAAAAATCAAGGTCGTCAATTCTTTGTGCACCGTCCTTGGGTAAGGAAAGGATTTTGTCCAAGTAATAGAATGGGTTTGGTGCCTACTCCCTTTCCCTACGCAGAATTTTCTCAGGGTCACACATGGGCTCTATAGGGTTTTGTTCAAGGTTGGCTCTGGTATATATGGTCCTTGAAGCCATCGTTTCTGAATGGCACTACTATGTTCTACTGGTCTCTTTGACTATATTCGCCAGGGTAAAGGTTTTAGCCAATGAATATGTTTTTCCCATTGTTAACCTCGGGGGTCAAAACTATATCTTTAGTCGTTCTCACAGGGAAAATATATTCAATTTTGTTCTCGACAACGACGCCCGAATGTTAGCGCTCTGTAAATTCGTTCGGCTGAGAAAACGAATGATAGAGGAAACCCCACAAACCAAATTTGAGGTCGAAAACTAGCCTTTCTGACTTGGAGAGGGCTCTCTCTGAGATTTGGTCTCTGTACAAGGTATGGCTTTAAACTGTCGACTAGATTTAACACTTTTATACAAGATTTTTGGTTCTATTGGAAAAAGAAAGAAAGACCTTGGGCTAGGGAGTCAATTTAAGAAAACAATAGAAACAAATGACTTAGTGACTAAACTTGAGAGGATAAAGGCTAAGTAAGAAATAGTCTTTTAGTTAAAAATCATTGAATGTTGTGAGATAAAAACACATGAAGCAACTCGGAGCACCGCTAGGGTTGAATTCAAAGTTCTCTTAGAAGAAACAAAATCGTCTAAATGGCATGAATCTAGATAAACTGCAAGGTGAATTATAGATTCGAAATCATGTTCTGATTTAGACAAAATATAGATATGAATATAAAGAACACAGGAAATCACGTACGCAAAGAGAGAGTACAATACATCAAACTGCTACAATTAGAATATTTTTGTCAAATCTTTAGGACCTTTGCATTAATTTTCAATCGAGTTCAAATATACATTCAATAGTCATTGTCTACATCCAACCAACCCGAACTACATTGAAAAGACAAAATATAAAGACCAGGGTGTGCCACTCAGCCTACCCTTCTCTCTAACTACTATCCCTAGAAATTAGGCTCTGACTATTCTCTACTAAAAATAAATATTGATTGTACTCGGTTGCACCATAACCGCTCATCTTTGCCGCGACAGTTCGGTCATCAACAATATCTCGTCATTAAAGAGTGATGTGTCGATGATTTTCCTTCGACAGGGCATCTGGACGATCAAGTGGTCTGTCAGACTCTTTCCACCCTATTAGCACATGGGAAAACCCAGGGTTCAACACTTCAACAATGCACCAACAAAACCCTAACTATCGACCCTTTCGCCAACACCTGCGAAGTAGGCAAAGTCTCACCCAAGGTAGAAGCAGGAGGGTTTACAGGACACAGGTGTTTGTAACCAAGCTGGGACACATATATTTGATAATAACACTTCACAAAGTACTCTATTAACACTTAGAATATGATATGCATTAGTTTTGTGGGTGGGAAATCCCTCCTATGGACTAGCACTAAGGGTTTTATCATGCATGATTAAATGACCTAAAGATTCTTACTTTTTACCATCATCCCATGCCTAAACCTCCATTACTCATATGTAAATACAAGGCTTAAGAGATTACATCGACGTACCTTATTTTTCATGTTTGATGTCGATCCCTTTTCGCGCTTGGTCATTCTTTGACTGCAACTCTCCTCCCAATGCTGACCTAAATTCACTAAAGACAAACAAATAACTCCACATGCATTTGATCTATGAACTAAGGGGTTAGATATTTAATCAATCATACAATCAATATTCCAATAATGTCAATCTCATATGGCGGGCCGAGAAAAACAATTCTTTTATTAAATTCACAATGATACCTTACAATGATAAATTCGGCTACTGCTCCTCGATCCTAGTC
>ML827475.1:0-12820 GCA_009831015.1 Picea engelmannii | reverse complement strand
TCTCTTGGAGAAGTCAGAGACAGACTCTCCTTCTTTTCTCTTTAAAGACCCAAACTCTGTCATGTAATACATGAAGTCTTTTTTATCTCCCCACTGTCTCAAAAAGACATTATCCAAAGCTTCGATCCCATCAATAGATCCAGGAGGTAGGGCCTTAAACCATTTTCTAGCCTCGCCTTGAAGACTATGGACAAAAATCCTCATCCATATGTCTGCATGCATGATAACATTATCATCTGTAAAAATGTAAAAGGCTTCTAGGTGTTCTTCTGCAGTTATGTCCCCCTCACTTGTAAACTTGGGCAGCTTCTTGAGGTAACCATCTACTAGGAGGGCATTGAGAGGCTGGGGTAACACAAGGGGAGCATACCTAGCGACTATAATAGCCTCCATTCAGGTCACAGGGGGATTTTCTCCTGCCATAGGGATATTACGTGGAGGAGAAATCGGAGGAGAAGGAGCCCAAAAATGGGATACTGGGGATGAGCTCCTAAGTGGAATGGGGAACAATAGGGGATTTAGGAAGAAGGCTGACGGGCTTAAGTCAGCAGATGCTTCTCTTTGTGTATAAGTGGCAACAATAACAAGAGGAGGAGTGGTAAATCTAGGAGTGGGGAAATATTCTGTGGTCCTAGGTCTACGCCAAGGTACAACTTCAGGGGAGAGGGGAGTGACAAGGGTTTCTCCCTCCAATTCAAGACTAGGGGGGAAAGCTCAACAGGAACACTCCCAAAATTCAGGAAATGGGAAACTTCAGAAAAAGGTCTGCTAAGAAACTGAGGATGAGAAAATGGAGTTCCTACAGAAGGAGATGGTGGATTACTTGGTTCGGCGGTGAAAGCTTCTCCTTCAGAGGCCTTTCCTTTTCTGAGAACTGCCTCCAGATCAGTTTCAGGTGTAGCTAGAGGCAGCTATGGATGGGACCGCATGTGTCTGCCTCTGAAAGCCACAATTAACATGGCAGGTTTTCCACAGTGGAGTCGTCACAATGGAGTCGCCAGGTGCGTAGTATCAATATTCAAAGGTTCAGATACCTGATGCACCTTCAGAATCAGTGGCTCAGTGTCGTTCAATATCGGGGAAAATTTTCAACTTCGTACCCAACAACGACGCCAGAAATGTTAGCATCAGAAGTCACTCCTGGATTGCAACAGGAGTAGAGCCCGACGCCCATCAGTTTATGTCACAATTTGTTTATAAAAAGGGGTGATCGAATGGAAGTTAACTCAAGACAATGTTGTTCTAACTCTGAAACTAGGCCAGGCATGCATGGGCAAGTGAGGTCTTAGATAAACATTAGACAGTGAGTTGTAGTAAGGGTGAGTAGGGGGAAGACTTGTATAAGAGAAATGCAAAGGTCTGTCGTAAACATCAGGTTTCTAACAGAATGTAGGAGAAAACATCTAAACACAAGATCTTCTTACATTCAAACGCATAAAATCGGAGAATACAACAATGCAACAATAAATCCTTTATCGTAACATAATTGCAATAATTCATGTGAATAATTCAATCATGAACTCCCTCAGTATGAGATGAAAACTAGACGGGGTAGGAAAACTGTCTGTCATTAAACAAGAAATCTTACATACAGATGCATAACCAGAGAACTAGAGTGTCTGTCAAAACTTACAATCGGGATCTTCGCTCTACCATCGATCCCTCAAAAAAAATATCAAAACTAAGTATATATACTCCTAAACATTTTCCAAATAGAGGCCTCCCAGATTTTTGGGATGAGGTGCCTCTTCAATCAAATCTGGCCTGCACTCCTCTGTCATACACCACCTTAATTCTGCATGGATCACGCCAGGGGGTAGCTGACCCCCTTAAATGTTGAATTAGCATGCGCAGGATTCCCTAGTGAGTCGAGGACTCGACATGGTTTCTATGGAAAGAAACAGTACAGAGGACTATCTCGGGCAGACTTCCCGCCGAGACATCCATACCTTGCAATTAACGAGTGAGGTGAGGCTTCAACCACCCTCTCTCTTCTTCCTTTACTTCGAGCAGGTATCAGGGTTGAGATCAAGTTGAACTGGCACCTGGAGAACACGGTGATCCCTTCTGCAGCTATACCCAGCGTTTCGGCCCTTTGCGCAGCTCTTACTATCACCTTCAAGTGACTATGGGTTGTGACCTTGTTCCTATCTTCAGAGGTGCTTTCGGCATTTCGGGGTTCTTGGATAGGAAGGAGAAGATCCTTCCTCTTCGAAGTTGCAATGGGCGAAATGTCGAGAGGGCCTAATGGGTGCCATGTGCCCCTCTCTAATCTGACGGTCCTGAACTAATTTGGTAATACCATGGGCCCGATTCTGGGTGCTTTTGGTGCTTCGGGGTTCGGGGTTCTGAGATGTGAGAAGATGATGGACTTTTACCCTTCGAACTCTCGAATGTCGATATGCCGACGTGACTAGATATTGCACCATGCGTCACTGGATCGGACGACCCAGATTTTGTCTTGAAATATAGGTGCTTTCTCTGACGCTATACCTCGAGTAACTTGGTAGCCCTGAGATCCCGATGACCAACGATCATCTTTATAGATGGGTCTCGACTGCTTGACAACAAAACTTCGCCCGCTCGCTTAACTTGTAACCTGAAAAGAGATTTTTCCATGTTGTGCTTGGGCGCTTCTCGTGCAACCTGCAGACCTGGGTAATTTTGTGCCCAAGACAAAAATTGTTGCTAACAGATGGTATAAAAGGTTATAAACATTGAAACCCATTAAAAAGACTGTTTACAATCGAGATGTTGTTTTTAGAGTGGTTAAATATGTTCCCATTTAGGAAGTCCTACCAAAGGAAAAATAGCCAGAGATAAGAGAGTTTAAGTTAGAGGATGAAGAATATGACTCAATAGAAGAAGATGAATCAGAAGAAAATGAACTTTATACTTGTATATTTTAACCTTTTCCAATAAATTACCGAAAATAGATTCTTAATAAAAAAAAAAAGATTTACCTTGGAAAGCCAAACCGGGAAAACCAACAACCTATTTAGAGCCACACCTCTAATATTCTATTCATCATCATCTTTATTGTTTTCAATAAAATATAAATATAGGATCCCACATAATACAAACCCCTAATCCATTTACCCGGATTAGTTGGAAACCCTAATTTCTTAACTGAAATTAGAAAACCATCGACAAAAACCATGTGTCGCAAAACTGCCAAATATAGACACAAAAAATCCACCAATTTTTTTTTTCCAGGGCCTATACCCATGAATCCTCTTACTCCCATATCAGTGTACCAATCTTGCAAATAATTTAACACATACCCAACAATACTCTAGTTTTGAGAAGACGAGTTCAGGAAAAAAAGGAAACCAAAAAAGTATACTCCCCCTGATTTTTGTTCTCATATATAATTGATGGTGATCCCATAACTATTAGGGATTGTTGATCTAAAAGACTATTTTATGGTCTTATGGTCAACCTCATGAGGATAGGAACCCCCCTGTGTTTTTAGAGAGGTGATACTCCTCTTGTTCTTATAATTCGAAGAAAATAAAATGAAACAAAATAAAATATGATAAGGAACAAACTTTGTATTTATATTCGCATTCAAGGAAAACAACACCTGATATTTTGTGACCAAGTGTTTTAAAATAAACTCATATGTACAATATTTAAAATGTGAATAGATAAGACACATACACAATATAAAGGCTTGCTATATCCACCACAACATTCATTAGAACATTTAACAATACCAAAAATAGAGAGAATAGAAAATGGAACGCAAATAAAAGAGAGATTTAAATTATGATTCCATAAAGAACCAAAAATATTATGATAGATTAAACATTGGGTAACTCAATCTTCTGATCAAAGTCTTTGAGAATACAGTAATGTAATATCCTGAGTAGCTCTCTTGGAGTCTCAAAAATAATAATGAGTCTTTAAATACAAACATAAATGCCTTTAAAGAAAATAAAAATTCATTCTCCCTTCTAAGGGGACTAGGATTGGGATCCTGCGGACCATACAATGAAAATACCTGGAAGATAAGAGAAGGACAACCAAGAATCAAACTAAATCCCACAAAATACCGAGAAGAGAAAGGAAAGATGACAAATGATTGTAGCATAAATGGAAAGAAGAACAACTGAAAGGGTAGAGTTTATGTTCGACTCACTGTGATGGATAAATATTTTCCTTCCCTTGCTTGCAACTAGCTCCTTTATAGGTACATGTTGTGGTTTAGGTGGAATAACTGCTCTCAATGTTCTTGAAGTAGTTATGGTTTTCCTTTCTAGAACTTTCCATGATTCCCTCTTGGAGTAAACCACTTTTGATTTTTAATTTATTGAATTCTCATTAATGAATTTATGTCATTAAAATTTGTGCCTCCAAGTAGGGCCTACTTATTCCTTTAATAAAGTTTATTTAATAAACTTTATTTTCAAAATTTTCAATTTGACTGCTTTTAACAAAAGTGCAACGTGTTTTAATTTTTTGAGTAATATATTTTCCCTTTCAACCATGGAAAACATACCAGATTCAATATTTATCATCTCATCTTTCTAACGAGTCCTCCTAAGCACAATTTGGATTTTTGTATCTTAAGTTATAAGCTCGGGAAGTTGAGGTTCCAAGTGGATCTCTCATAAAACCATGAAAAAATAGCTGACTGTTATTTCAATTTTTTGGGAGGGTTATGGCCAATTTATCCTCTTCAAACTTGTTCCACCATCTTCCGTTTTGAATCACCTTTCCAACGAGGTACAATTTTTCCCAAACAGACACCCAGATATTGAGTTATGGCTTCCATACATTTTCTGCTCAACAATCGTTCATCTAACTCATGGGTTAGTCTTAGCCCTTGATCTAATTTATTCCACCATTAAATTTTTTACTTTTTCCTTTAAAATGATATCCCAAATCCATTATGGTCAATCTTTTTTAAGTGTTTATAATGAAAATTTTACCATAGTACTCATGTGGAACAATGAAGGCTATAGAGACTTTGGTGTAGCTCTTGTGCCTTAGGAAAATTTCATGAATTAATAAAATTTTGATGAACCAGTCAACGTCCCGTCATAGCCCAGTCATAACCCAATTAGTTCCCATGTCATCTCCATGTGTCACCCGTGGGTTGGTCCATTTCACCACAAAATTTATTTATGGTATTGGTCCAGCTCACTGCCACATGTCATTTGAGGATATGTCTATGTCACCACCACATGTCCCAGTATGGTAGGTCCATGAAGAGGGGGAATAAAATTAGGATATGAAATAATATTAAAAAATTAAATGCAGGGTTTGTGGAGTTATAAGAATGCGGAGTGCAACATACCCAACCACTCTGGTTGGGTCATGCCACTTAAAAATTCCATGCTCTAATACAATGCTACTCTGCAACGTACTCAATCATCTACAGGATGGGTACGCTACTGCGAAAAATTTCCTTTTAAATGATACCATATTGTAACACCACCACCTAGCCACCCAGTTTGAGTCATGTCTCTGATACTTCTCTTTCCATCAGCTCTGATGCCATAGTGTATCATATCCAGCCACCTTCTAGGCTATTCCCCACAAAAACTCTTGCATAACTGTATACCAAAATCAACCGTACAAATATTCTACAAATACATAAAGTCATGCAGAATATATGGTAGAGAAACACATGCAACATTCACAGGAAAAACCCATAAAAATAAACAGAATAATAAATACGCAACATGCAAATTAACACACAAATGATACTTATCTTTGTTAGGAGACCACCAACTTCATCCAGACCTTCCACGATCCTCCCAGCCTTAGACCACGCTACTCATAACTCTTAATAGTGGGTCACCCTTGAGCTGGGACTAAACTCCACCTAGGTAAATGGATTCCTAGCTAGGATGATATGTCTCATACAACAAGATCAACTCCATCAGGTGCCAACTCAAACTAACAACCTATAGTCTCTCATTCCCCACATGCCTATCCCACCCTAGAAAGTGTGCCCCTTCTCTACTCAACAGTCATTTGGTTGCCCCACTTCCCTTCCAGGGATTCAACAATAGGTCGAACATGAAGTCTTAGAGCACTGTAGTTGTAGTTGGGCTCCCTTAGGGAATAAATTCTCAACAATTTTCTCACCCAGAGAGAGTTTCTCACGGGCCTGACAACCCGCCTCTTCAATCCACAGGCCTGACAACCCGCCTCTTCAATCCCATGGGCCTAACAACCCTCTTCTTCAGTCCAACGCTTAAGTCAACTAGGTACAGGTGAAGGAAACAACATCATTCATGGTAAAGTCTAGGTGATGGCAGCAACGAATCTCAATTAAGGAACAAGTTATGGAAAAAATAGCCTTCAAGTAAGGCAGAGGCACTACCAGTGACAGGAAGGTAAAAGTACACTGCCCTTTCTAGGAATGATATAGTTTACTGTTGATCACAGGAAAATACATGGTATGGATGAAGGAGTGCGTGTAGGATCAAGAAGTAAGGATGATGGAGAGAATGGAACAAATGACTGAGTGTGTGAATGGTAAGAATGATGGGCTCACACACCAAGCCCCAAGCCATTTATTTGCATGTCCCAAATTGGACACTTGTCTTCATGAAGCTTCATGGGATCCACTTGTAATTCATTCCCTTCCCATAGGAACTTAGGATAACATGAGTTATACCCAAATCTTAGTCTTTTAGGAATAATATTATAATATTCAGTTTCGAGATAATCCCTTCTAGATTAGCCCCTATCCTAGACTCTTAGCCCTCCCTTTACCTTCCTAGTGGAGCTTAGTCCCCCATACTCTTTATCGTGGTTGGTCTAAACACAATGATGCATTTTATTAATGATATGAGTGTTTACATATACAAAAATAGGCTCACTGATGTTTATCGTCTAGGCTCTCCGGCCTAATAATCACATAATCCTTCTGGACTATAAGAACCTGGCTCACCAACCTATAAAACATATTTTACATTCACATTTACAACTTGGGCTCAGTCTTGGGGTATTATATTCCCCTCCCCTTATTTATGCACTATCCTCAGTGCATTATATACCATGTACAATTCAAAATTCTTCAAAAAGCTCCAATCCTTTGCTATTGGAAACTTGTTATCTACCTGGTTCTCCAATTTCAAACACCATTTCTTTTATTCATACTATAGCTGGAAGTCATTTTCTCTATTCCATAGAGCTACTTCAGGAAATATTTCAGCTCATTGTTTCATTTGACACACCCTCATTATGAAAATTACCATGCCATAAACACTCCTAAGTTTCCTCTTCCTTGTTGCACTCACCCTTCCAGGCTCATGTATCCCTTCATTGCTACATAGTCTTTCAATGATCCATCTTTCCAAGGATTTCACACACAAGGAGAGCACCAACGCATTATTAGAACCCCACCAAGGTTCTACATTTATAGGGTTCCAGTGTCTCCAACAGTAATTTTTCTTCCCAAGCATTCCAAACCTAATCAATATTATCTCATCTGCATCACACACATACAATTATCATGAGAGATCATTATAAAAATTCATTTAGAAAATCAAACTTATTTCATAAGGAATTCAACTTTTCCCCAAAATATGAAATTCTATCTCATAATTTTTTATGGTTGTTGCAATAGTAGGATATAATCTTCCTTGTGGATTTCAGCAAGCACCATAGTGAATAGCACTTTTCTTGCATTGCTTCCATCTTGCATTCAACCAAAAAATTATCAGTATTTCCTGTACATTATACTTTCATTGCAATATGTACCAAAGATTTACAAAGTGATCTTTAATTTTGTTTGCTAATTTGTTTGTGACCTGCGGGACTAGCCTGTGGATGAGAAACTGCGACTCAGGGGCATCTAAGCCATCAAAATCACTTGGGGATCTCACTTGGTCTAAGACACACCAACACTTAACATGGATGGATGTTTTTCCCCACAGGTTTCGAACCGGTGGCTTAACATCACAGAGTGCCTTAACAACACACTTAGTCACCGACTGTCCTGCACCTTGGGGACAACTTTACAAAGTGATATTAGAATTGTCTACACTTATTAATTCAATCACCACTATAAAATTGTTTATTAACTAGAATTAATTATCATTCTTTGCATAGGGATTTTCAGCACTTATACTTTCCTTTTCCTAGAAATTGGTATTCTGTTTCATGAACAAAAAATTATTGTAGTCAATGCTCATGTGACTACTTGAATTGCAACTTTCCTGTTGAAATGTCTAAAAACTCGTGAAATGTTCTCAAATCGATGAATTAGTAATAGTTGTAACATTTCAATTGTTAGTATAATTATTTCCATTCAATAACTTATATGCATACACTCACAAAACACATTCAACAATGCATTTAAGTATACAATTATATCATGCATGAGTGCAATTGTCAATGCATATCTATTCATTGCATATGCTCTATATCTAATTCATGTATCTCACCATTGATAAATTATAGATCTGGCCAATTCTATGACGCATTCTCCATACACTTCCTATTGTCTTCTCAATTATTTGGATGCCTTCCTTTTCGACCCGAACACTATACCAAGAATATAATTATGTGGTGTTCATTAGTGTTAGCAAAAAGGTTGCAGTCCAAGTATTATTTAGAAATAATAAGTTCATTGGATATTTGTGTGGTACATAGCCTTTCCATATCCATACCTTTCCATAACCAACCATGTCATGGTCTCATACATGACTAGCTTTTCTGGCATCCATTCCTATAACAAGTTCATACCCTTTATTGCTTTAGTTATTACCTAATAACCAAAATAATCATGACATGCTATTATGTTAGTGTGTGCATTCAAAAGCTAAGAAGCTTTGATAGTTATTACATGCCTCTAGCCTTTAACATAACTAGTGGTATCTTATTCCCATTAATGCATTCAAATAATACAATAATGTGATTTTATAAAATAACTCTGGCTGAGGGGATTCTTACCTAAATTCCCTTCAACAATTATGCAACATAATTTTATAAAATACTTACCTTCTTAGCTTCCATTAAATAAATTTGATTCTACTTGATTAGTTGATGACAATATAATATGTCATGCCTCCTTTATCAATCTTATAATCAACACTTCAACTTTATGTTGCTTCCTTCCATATGCAACAACATCACTAGCAACACTTGCAAACATGCAATAATTCTCTCTTTCCTCTTTCTCCATGTATTAATTTTCTTTGTTGTTCCTAGAAGTCTTCATTCTTCCTGGATTCATTTATTTCCTAGATCCATCTAACCCAACTCACATTTGGACAACTTATATTTCTAATCATGATGTCTTATAGACTTTGGATCTTCGACATCCATTTACTTTTCGAGACTAAACTACTTCAGCCCTTTCTTGACTGAATACTTTATCACTTGAGGTTTCTTGCACCATTCTCTTCTCTTTTCTTAGCCACCTAGCCTCAAACTTGACTTGCGTAGCCAATCTCTAGTATACTATAAGGATGCACATATTCCTTCTTCGCCAGTTGCATAGAGTTAATTGGAAGAAATTAACACTATTTTTAATTTATCATCATAATTTCCAATGATACTTCCAACCTCCAGGAATTTCAATCATGGCTCTATGCCACTTGAGTTGGATTCTTGTCAGGTACCATCTCATTTTCATTCTATACCAAGCGTAGAACCATTTTATTCTTCATGGTTCCTTAGTGATTCCTCTTCAGAAATCCATTTCTTTTTGAAGTTCTTCTTGGCTTGATATCTCCATGCTAGAATGTTTCTTATCTACTTTGCACACTTGTATCCACATATTATGTTATTAATTTTCAGCATTCCACTATTAATTCGATCCCTCTAATCCAACTCCTACATGACCAAATTATATTTCCAGTCATGCTCTCGAATTAAAATTGGATATTAACCACCAATTTATTTATTGAAACAAATCAATTTAGCCTTTCCTTGACTAAACATATCAACACTTGTATTTTCTTAATGAATCCTTACTTCCTCCTGTCTTGACCCATCTGTTTTCGACCTGACATGCATAATCAGCATCTATCATGCCATATTTATTCCCTTCATACCATGCTTTCATTGTGCACTCTGGTATCAATAATGGAGGTGTTATCTCCAAACTATAGGAATGATCATTGGATATGTTACATCTTATATCCAAATATACTCCTTGTTTCTCTTTATCAGAAAAATATCATTTTGACCTATCAATATTTCAGAGAAGATATGCCCACACTCTACTACCTTATTTGTACATTGGCATCCTTTAGAGTGAATGGAATTTCATTACTTCATTCATTAAATGAGCTACTCTTATACCCAAATTCCATTGAGCACTCTGATTAACATGAGTGTATTTCCTGTAGTGGATTCCCAAAACTTTATGGTTGCACCTATATTCATATCTTAACCTTCTTTAGTCTTGACCTTTGATCATCTTGTGGAATATTCTTTACATAACATTATGTCCTCAAGTTCCTCAGTTCATTCTTGATACCAGGTACAAACTCTTTAATATTCTATAAAACCATCCTTTTTATTCACAAATAATACTGGGGCAGCCCATGGTGACACACTTGGGTGTATATATCCCTTCTTTAGAAGCTCTTCAAGTTGCATTTTCTATTCCTTCAATTTTTGTGTACTCATCCTATAAGGGTTGTTGGATATTGGGGCTACTCCAGACATCAAACTGATGGAGAAATCAATACCTCATTTTAGGAGGTAATCCTGATATTTCTTTAAATACATCATTAGAATCCTTTAGGACTGCATAATATTCAACATTTGACACTTTATCGTTAGGTTTTTCTTCCATATGAGATGAAAATATTTGACATCCTTTTCTGTACATTTCTTCAGCTGCAATGCTGAAATTTTCTCTAACAGTTTACTGCCCTGGGAAATCCCTGTACAATTGTTCTTCTTTTTCAGAGTCGAAATAGCTCTTGGATATTGTGTTGAATCCTCTCTTAAGGTTCACAGGTTCCTTTGATTTCCCTCAAATGTATATCTGTACAAATTAGTAACCCATGGGATCCTTCTCAAAGCCCCTTTCTATCTTTTAAATAAAAAAAATCGAGCACTATCCCCCTTTACTTCTACCAAAATATCATATGACCATGGGCTATGACCAAGCACTTAGCTGAAAGGCCCTTATCCGAAGCTTCAGGACTTCAGGCTCCAGAACTTCGAGCTTCAAAGGTTTCTTCTTCAGCACATCCCAATTCCCCCGAATGACGAATTGGTGAACTTCCGAACATATACTTCTTCATAGTTTTGGGGCTCAGGTAGTTTGGAACTTTAGGCTTCAGAGGTTGTGCCTACACCATACAACATTTCCTCTGAACGTCGAAGTGGCTAAATTATGAAAATATTCTTTCATTTAAAGTATTAATTGATGAAGATTAGCTATCTCTCATTTGATGATTAGTCCTAATGATGAATCCAGATTCGGATTCGAAACATCGATGACGAAATGACATCAACTATGGATTATCCGAACAACACATGATAAAATATTTTTCTTCAGATATTTGGGGATCTAGTACTTCAGAACTTTGGGCTTCATAGGTTCTTCCTACACCATACAACATTTCCTCCAAACTTCGAAGTGGCTAACTCCCTGAACGATGCTTCTCCAGAGTTTCGGGACTCCGATGCTCTAGAGCTTCGTTATTTGGAATATTTTTCAAGACTACCCAACATTTCCTTTGAATTTGAATTTTCAAACTTTCACGGTCTCATTAGAAACTACACACCAAGGGGTGCCACATGGAAAAAATATGGAGATGACATGTGGCCCAATCGACGGGGGACACGTGTCAAGTTCCAATTGGTACAAAAGGTTTGTAAAAAATGTGCAACATGATGACACGTGGCATGCATAAAGTGGGTCCACACCACCCTAGGTGACTTCAACATGCCATGTCACTCTGACGCTCCTGGACTTTGGAACTCCGAGATTTGGAGGATTTCACATCAGCACACTTCAAATCACCTGAATGCCAAATTGGTAAATTTATGAATATACATTATCTGGAGCTTCGTAACTTTAGGCTTCAGAGGACTTCCAAACATAACACAACATTCCATATACATGTCGAAATGGAAAACTACTTTGGTGTTGCCAGGCTCTGAAGCTTCAAGATTCTGAGGATTTCACAACACCACACTACAATTCTTCTGCACGCTGAATCGACGAACCCTCGAAGGCTTCAAGAATAAACGGTCCAAGCTCTCTGCTGAGATCTATGGTCATTAAGATCTATGGGACTTCGGGCTTCCAGAATTTTCGCAACTCCAATGCATAATACCTCCAAACCGGTGAACGCCGAAACTGAGATCGACGACTCTTTCTCCTCCGACAGTCAATGACCGGGATCTCCTCTAGAAATCTGGTATTTCTTGCAGCTTATCACCTCCAAACCCCCGAACTACTCCATGTGATCTACGATGTATATTCACTAAGGGACTTCAAAGCTTCGAGGATTTTTCCTCTTTCATGAAAAAAAGGATTAAAACAATGAGAGTGGTGAATTTTGAAGGACTTTGGTGCTTAATGACCATGCACCATCTCCATATCTAATGATTGTGAGGGATCTGTCTTCTCCCGAATAGATCCAATGAACCAGATCAAATATTGTGGCCCGAAACGACTGTCATTTATTTCCTCTTCTAGCTTTCTCAAACTGCTACACCTTTTGATCTTTCAAATAAGGTCAAGGTGTGCTCTAAGCACCCTCCTAGCACTCATGGATGCTCTGTAACTTGAAATTTGGATTTTTTGAAAACGATTCTCTGTGAAATTTTGCTACAATTTAAAATTACATGGCCCATCCAGGATCAGTGTTGAAAATTGGAA
>ML827474.1:69971-92534 GCA_009831015.1 Picea engelmannii | reverse complement strand
GATCAATGGCCTAGATTAGATCTAGCCAAGTCTAATCAATGGGTGAGATCAACTCCAAAAATCTCACTAAGGAAACCCACTTTCCTTAGTTTCTTTATGTCTATTAATTCACCCACATTGTGAATTAATTGTCACTTTATGACCTAAGTGACATATTTCACTTTTGACTTAAAACTCCTAAGTCAAAGTGAAATTAGAATCATAAAATAAAGTACAAGGGTAATAGTCTTCCCCCTTTGTGCTTAGAGACTCATGAGCACATGGGGACCACTTTCCAAGGTACCCAAATCTCAACATGACTGGCTGCCATGTACACAGCCTCAGTAGAACTCAAAACCACTGACTTTTGCTTCCGATTGAACCAAGATACCACTGCTGAGCCCAATCCAAAGCAACAACCTGAGGTACTCTTCCTGTCACTGACACATCCTGCCCAATCTGAATCTGGATAGCCAATCAACCGATATCCATCCCCTCTCTCATAGTTCGGGCCAAAATCCACCGTACCCTTAAGGTACCTGAACACATGTTTTGCTGCAATCCAATGTACTCTCCGAGGCTCCACCATAAACTGACTAGGAGAGTTAACAACAAAACAAAGATCTGGTCTTGTGTTGACCAGATACATCAACGAACCAATCAACTGACGATACAACGTGGGATCAACCAACTCTGTCTCAGAAGAATGTAGCTTCTTCCAGTTGGTTGTCACAGTTGTGGACATGGGTCTACAATCCTCCATCCAGAATCTCCTCAGAATCTCATCTGCATATCTACCCTGTCCCAGAAATATATGTCCATCCTCCTGCCAAACCTCCAACCCCAAGAAGTAGTGCATCGATCCAATCTCTTTCATCTCGAATTCTGAAGCAAGGCTCTCCTTGCAACCAACTATGAGTCTCTCAACCCCTGTAATAAAGAGATCATTCTTTCGAGCTGACCTGTGAAGCTAGGGTAGGCCTTGTTGCCATACTTCTTGAGCATCCAACAGTCATCTGGCAATAGGGGGAGGAGGTTTTGGTGAAAGCTTAATAAAAGTAACTAAAATTTAATAATCTTAAGGAAGCTTAATAATTAAAACTTGGACTAAGATCTTTAAATACTTAGTGGGTTTAATAACTAAGAGTGGGTCTTCTTCATCTTCATAATACTTGTGCTTAAAACTCATAAATCTTCTTTGTTGATGTATTGATGATGTATTGATGATGATCTCATAAATGTAATATGATGCTTTGATCTTCTTGTATCCTGCACATAAAATAGTAAAAGTGGTTATCTTGCTTGTTGTACTCTCGCATTATTTACTTGTAAATCTTGTACTGATTATTTGATTCAATCATTTTTGTAAGTAATATTGTAATCATACTTGTAAAGAAACCCCCCTTTAACTTTAGTTGACCCCTTGCCCAATATTAGGCACTAGTCTTAGTTGCCCTGGGAAAAGGTCTTGCTTAACATACTAACCCTCGCATCTTTCATTGCTGCTTGTGCATCTTAGGATTAGAATCCCCCCAAGCCTTAACAAATTAAAACTAATTCTTAGAACTTAACTCTAAAAACTAATCTAGAAACTAGGGACTACCCCCCTTGGCTTCCCTAGGATTGAGCCTAGATGGAAGAGGCTCCGGTCAAAGTGATAGCGTGGGCTGTGAACCTAGGCATTGTGCCTCCAAAGACACACTAAGTGAGCCGGACTTAGCTCATGTTTGCAAGTGTGTATAAGGACGACAACACCAACAATACTCCAATAGGCATGAAATCATTAACTTGAAGAATTCCGGGGATGAAGCAAGCATTGTATTGTTGGTGAGAATTGATGGTACAAAAGCTAATAATCTGACGAATGCCAAAAGGTAGAACCCTAATAATGCAATTATTACCAATAAAAATTCTGAAGATGGTCTTAGTCAGAGATCTATGGTGATGGGTCACATAGCTCGTACTCTTTCCTTTATCAAAGGAGATGTAGCTCTTGTCGAAGATCCATCGGATGCTGATGGTGGTGAAGAATCTACTGAAGAAAAGGGATTTTTTGCATTTTAGGAAGCCCACGCTTTGAAGACAGGAAGGGATTAGTTAACAACTCAAAATGGAATGTTGCCCAGTTAGTTGAAAAGTTGTGGATCTAAGGAAATATCCCTAATTAGTTGGAGAGAAATACATGTGGATTGTAGTCTACTAGTGAGTTTATGCGACATGCATGTTGATTGTTGTCCAGTGATTGACTTCGAGAGATTTGTGATTTGGGAGTTTGGGGATGTGGAATCTGGGAACTCAGGAATTCAACTCAACAACTACACCGTGAAGAGGGTTTTGAGGCAGCTTGATAGAGCTCAAACAGGTTAAAGTAGAAGCTTCTAAAAGATGTTACGGATGTTTAGTGTTTAGTTTTTGTGTTTTACATTCAATGTATGTATTTGATTTTAGCACTGTACACCCTATGGGGGGGTATTAGAGATATAAGGCTTACCCATATAATAAAGTCACCTTAGTGACTTTCGGTTAAAAGATTAGGGTTTTTGTCTTTTAAGGTTTTGGTCTCTCAAGCTCTTTATAAGAGTGAGGACCCTCATTGTAATCGTGCACCGTTCAATAATAATATCGTTCAATGTTTATGGAGATCATGTTTTGGGTATCGTAACCCTACCAAGGGTTTCTTTGGTTCTCAAATATAAATAGAAAAGTGTTTCACTTACCTATTGCCAATGTCGAGGTGTAAGAAGCATGGTCAATTTGAATTATCCAGAGTGTTAGGTGTGGCCATATCAATGACGTTGCTGGCTGTTCAAAGAGGATTAGTTAGGCTTATTGCCTATTTGAATTGTTAAGTGCGGTCACTGTAAATGTTGACCATTTGAATTGTTAAGTAATATGTTCATATGGACCAAAGAAGGTCATAATCAATTGTACTTGATAGTAAGACATGTCATTATCAAGGCATTGTGTTGAGGGGGCTAGATTCCCAAAACTCAACAGTAGGGATTAAACCCAAGGAAGAGGCCCAATTAAATTCTTCCCTGTTTAAAATGGACTAATCCTACGGATTAATGGCCCGACAACCTTTCAACTAGCTTTAAGATAGGTTTAATTTTCCTTTATATTTATGTTTTTATAGATTTTGCTAGGAAGTAGTAAATAAAAAGAAGTGAAACTAATATTGAAAAGAACACTGTTTCTGAGAGCTAACTTTCAGAAAAAGAGGATGAAAAGTTAACTGCAATTCATTTTATCCAAGGATTGATCCTACAGGGAAATTTGTTTTAGCAAAAATATTTTTTAGGGAAAGAAAGTATAAATATAACAGAAAAAACAAATCTACTGAAAAGAACACTGAAAGATAATCATTTAATTCTTAACAATCTATAGAATGAATTCGACAGAAAATTCTGAAATAAACAACAAGCTTTTCAAAACAAGAAATTAATAGGCAAAAAGAAAGATTTAAACCTAAACAGATATATACATTAAAGATTTTCTAAAAGGATTTAACTTGAAAGAATTTCAGTTTTGAATCAGGATAATTTGAAAACATAATATGAAATTCTTCGTAGACATCATGAGTAATCAATTAAACAACAAAATAATCCATAGGTTGAATTGCACCACAAATTTCCTTTTGCAAAAATATATTTGGCCACAGAAATGGCTTTTGAATTGATGATGGTAATAGAAATAATTCACATATAATCTTCATCCACCTTGCATCTAGAGCCAAAGCGCCCGTACATAGATTTTGACTCTTATATTTATACATTATAAAATCGGTTATGCAAACTACTTTCCTGACTTAACCCTTAGGTGGACTAGGGGTTTAGTCTTTAACAACTTCCTAATCAAGTTTCTCCCACTTAACAAAAGGTTCATTACATAAACTAATATGAGGAAAAACATGTTTCTTTTTGGGCACTCTTAAATTAGGAAGTTCTCTAATGAATCTTTTTATATACTTATCTAATTTTGGAAAAGTACATTTTAATTGAGTTGATTTCCGAATTTCATTTATTAGGAACTTCTGAAGATGTCATCTCTTTAACACTGATATATTTCTGATTTCCTATTCGTTCTTCTGTAGTTTTTCTCAAACTTATTTAAAACTTGATCTAGTGGAATAAATTCCTCTGGAGGACCAAAAGTTGGTAGTTTGCACTGTGAGGTAGTTTCTTTAATGAGGTCCCATATCTTTATGTAGGCTAACCATTCTTCGTTGATCCACTTCTGAGACTCATAGGCTATTCTGCCCCAATAGTTGTTGTCTTGTCCCATATTATATGTCTCAGATTTGGTTAGCATTCTAATGTTATGCTGTTGATGCCCTCTGCTTTTCTGAATTTATTTGATAAATTTCAATTGATCTTGAACTTTTCCTTGTCGTTCTTTCTAGATCAGATTCTCCTTGTAAAGGATAGAAAGCTGCATGTTCAGTTCTTGCAACTTGAATACTTTGGAATTGAAATCTCTCTTGATTTGGGTATTGATTTTATCTTCTTCGAGCACTTCTTCCACAAAATTTGATATTAATCCTTGTGATTCCTTATAATACTTCACCTGATTTTCTAACAAGGATATTTGTTTCTCCATGTTTAGGATTTATGTTTTCTCTGATCTAGCCTTATTTATCATTGCGTGTGAAATGACTAATCCAACAGATAAAAGATTGCTTAATTTGGTTCTCGTGGTATCAGTAACTTGCTCCTCTATGATACACAAGATTGTAGTATCCAAGTTGATCTTTGTCGTCTTTTGAGTATGTTTCACAATGGTTTGTTTTCCTCTGTTGTATGCAATCAATTCAAGATCAACTACCTTCTCAAGTGGATTAGGAATATGCTGATCACCCCATGATAAGGTGTTCTCCAAGTTCCTTGTGGTAATAACCTGGTCCATAGCTACCTCAATAACTTTATCTGTAGTTGACTTTGGAATGAATACGTCTTCCATGGTCAAGTCAATGAAACTGCTTGAAGGAGGTGTAGCTTGTTGTTGGGTTTGCTGGGTTGACTGTTGCTCAATTTGGCTGGATGGTCATTGTTCTTATGTAACCCCTTCGTTATTAGTAGGATTTTCTTGATCTCTGCTTTGCTTTGTCTATTCTTGTTGGTGTTTGTCTTGCTCTTCTTTCTTCTTTTTTGCTTCCTCCAACCTTGTTTCTTGTCTGCTTCCTTTTTTTTTTCTTGCCTCTCGACTTCTTCTCTTAACCTCTATTCCTCTTCTCTTCTCATCTTTTCTGCTTCTTCAATCTTCTTTCTAAGTTTTTCTTCTACTTGTCTTCTTTTAATTTACTCTTGCTTATCTTTTCTACCAAGTTCTGCTTCTTCCCTCAATCTATCGTCTTCAGCTTTTCTTTTCTCCTTCTCATCCTGTTTAATCATTCTCTCAGCCTCAGCTAGTTGTTGCTTGATCCTTTCCATTTCATCGTCAAATGACATACTATGTAAAGAAGAAAAATCCTTAGATTTTAATTTGAGCTAGAATTCCTCCCAGTCTACAACGTTTTCATATGGGATTTTATTTTCCCATTGCTCATGTGTGTAAGGCCAAGTAATAGAGACCATTTCACTGTGTTTTATAACCAGGCCAAAGGGGTCATGCCTTTTGAATTGACCTTGTGGGAATCTGTACTCAAGCATGGCATTAGCTTCTTGCTTTTCTTGCTTAGAGTTTACTAATCAATAATGTCCCAAGTATATGTTCTATGAAATGAACGTCTTTTTTCTAACATCCTTAGTTAGTGATGCATTAAGCCCTTGCAAAATGGTTTGGTAAGCAATCTCACTCAAAATTAACCTATTCGGGACATACTTAGGTAGAAGATGGGGAGATGCAGTTACCCCTTAAATTCTAGCATAGTCCTCTTGAAGGTACAAAGGTGCAAGGAAGAAATCTCAAATTCTAGCATAATTTTTCGTATATATGTTCTCCCATATCATTTGACAATATACATGTATAAGGAGTTTTGACATGTGCCAACTCCAGTTAAGCGCAGGAAAAGGATTGGTGGCACAAATGACATGCATCAAGTATGAAGCCATGTAGAATGTAGGAACAACTCCAACCTTGGCTTTAGCTTTCTGTGCTTTCTCTATGATTCTATTTAGAGAATGGGACAGAATAATAGCCCAGTTGAATACACCACCAGCGGTGACTACTGTGTATACCAATGGCACCCAGGCATCCTTGAAATGGATGCAATTTGGTACCGATATAGATTAGCTATCAAATCTATTGTGTATATGTAGGGATCTATTAAATTAATCATAGTATAGATTCCATCTGTCTTCCCAAAAAACCTTTTATCTTATATCCACTAGTTGATGAGTATCCTTTTGATGTCATGTTCTCAATGGAACTATTCTACAAATCCTGTGATCATGTGTTTTTCAAGTTGTAGCAATTTATAATATTTCTCTAGTTCTGAAGCGTAATAAGGCCCAATGCATCTTCGTTCATAATTTAGAATTGTTTGATGTTTAACATCAATGTGTGAAATAATCCACTCCAAATGAACAAGGAATTATTGGAGTCCCTTGCAACAACAGAATGAAGACGCGATCTTCTGATGTTGATGAATACAAGATCTTCAATATTTCTCCTTTTAGTGTCACTAGGAAGGATTACATGAGGGTAATTCTCATGGATTCTCTCGTGAATCTTTCCCTAGCATGGGAAAGGAATTTGGGGACTAACTTGTGAATCTCTGTCCTTATAGACCGACCCCATAGGTTCAACATTTGGTTTGGATATCTGAATGACATGAATAAATTGCTTTGGAGTTGATTCTGTTTTTGTGTCTCCATGTTCCATGGTTTTAGTCATGGGTTTTTTACCTCTGAGAAATTTTTTAGGGGTCCTAGAATAGGACCTTCTTCGAGGCTTTATATTCGAGAAAATGAAAATGATCTTAATGTTATAAAATTGGTTTTATCCATCTTTCATAATGCTTCTTGATGGAAGAAAAATAAGTTACTTGATGGAAGAAAAATAATGCTTCTTTTATAAACATAACACATTCCTTCATCTTTTCAAAATTTATGCACATAATTTTTTTTTTGGAAAACTTGAAAGGAGTTTCTAGAAAAACTACCTGATGAGTTCAATTATAGTTGTTCTAAGTTTTTTTTTTTTAAATCATACCATCAATCAACTATCCGGGAATCAAGATCAGAAGTATGTGTAAAGAAACTTGATGCAACACTCTGATAATGCAAGGAACACCTTGCTATGAAGAAAGTTTCAGACAAACTCCGACAATAACACTAGATAAAAAACTCCCTCACATAACCAAAAGTTTAACGTAACATTGATGAATGCAAATCTAGTGAAATTGATTGATTTTATAGAAAATTGTGGAAATCATAGCTATGAAATCAGATTTCATAAGATTTTCCCCATTCAAGTCGAAATGACATTCCATCTACCATTGTGTAGAGAATCTATGGTGATGCGATGTAATTAAACAATCATCGTGGTTAGGTTCAAACTTTGGATTGAGGCAATGCAAAGACTTTTAATTTTGGGCAAAAGTCAAAACAATGCGCGATGAATGCATTTTACCAATTTCATGTATCAGAGCTTAAATTGTGAAATGATTTTTATAGAAGTTCGAAAATGGAGCGATGCAAGGTTTTTCGATATCTGTGTGATGCAACAAGTCATATGGTAACTTCGATAATCAAAGCATAACAAAACTTTATTTTCGCCTCGATACTATTATCAGAGGCTTTTTAATCTTTCCATCGGAGATAATTTTAACTTTTAGTTTGAGCAAAGTTTCATTTTTGCACAATTGAACATGCTTATTGGAGCAATTTCGAACTTAAGATCGCCGGTTATTTAGACTTTTGTCGAAATGTGATCAAAGTAACATTGATCTTTCAAATCCGTAGACCTTTCAACTTTTAAATAATGTAAAGTTAAAATGCACTTCGTTGATCAAAGCAAATTTTATCTGTTAAACCAAAACCGATCAAAGTTAATTCAAAAATGAAAGTTGAAAGTGTCTCCCAATGTTTGA
Organism: Picea engelmannii; assembly: GCA_009831015.1. Taxonomy (NCBI): domain Eukaryota; kingdom Viridiplantae; phylum Streptophyta; class Pinopsida; order Pinales; family Pinaceae; genus Picea; species Picea engelmannii. Next base: position 84,523 of record ML827474.1, on the reverse strand, counting down.
AGTCGATCTAGATAAATTTTAACTTTTTATTGGAGGCAAAGTAAACTTGTTCCTCTGATGAAAGTCTAAAATTTCTCTGATGAAGACATTGAAACTTAGCAAATGGACCTTTTGACTCAGACAAAATTTTAGTTTTTATTTGGGAAAGAAGTTAGGCAAAAAACGTAACTTGTTAATTGTGAATCTTCATCAAAACTTAGAAGAAAAAATGAACTTTAGAATAAGAAGGGAACTAAACTGTGAGAAGAGTATAAAATGGCACCCAAAATGATTCGTATCCCACACCATGGTTCAAAATCCCCAAAGACATGTTTCACCCCTCGTGGATAATCTTGCCCATGCAAGTGGGCCGTTTCAAATGGTTGGGGCTAGGTGGAAGTCTTGGGTGACTTTGGTTGAACAAATACAACCCACCCATGATTTCTTAGCTGAAGGGATCTTTCTCAATTATTGTAAGACGACTACATTACATTGTAATATTCGTCAATTAGGAAGTGCATGATTTTCACATAGTGACAATCGTAAGTGTCTTGTCAATTAGGGAGTGCTTGGAACATTATGGATTGTTTCAATCACCATTGTTGTTTTTAGTGGTGATGCTTGCTTGGTGTAGTGGTTGAGAATGGAGTGCTAAAAGACCCGATGATTATTAGAGGGCACATAATATATATGAGAGGCATGGAGGACCTTTCCCACCACAATCAACTTCCCCACAAAGGGGAAATCTTTATTTTGCCAAAAAGAAGCTTGCGCTACAAACGCTGAAGACACCAATCCCACATGGAAAATGGAGAGGTCCACATTGAATGGCATGCCAAGATATCTCACTATAACTCTTGACATCAACAATCTTCACTGTGAGATCGATGGTAGGATATGCAAAATTGATGTCTATGCAGTTATGCGTGCTACCAAAATCTACTAGCATTACATCCCTATTTTTCTCCTTTCAATTTCAAAGTCCTTGGTTACAAATTTCTTGTTGTGGCAAATTGTAGGTTTGTTTTCTTCTTTCTTGGATCCTTAGTCTTATTGACATTGCTTAGGCGCGTCGAAGTATATTTTACATTAGGTTCTATAACTTTTGAAAGAAAGAATGCCCCTTTTGAGGTTACCCAGTGCATGTGATTGTAGCTAATCATATTTCGAGCTTGGTTCCATCATTGTTTGATTATGACTTGTACCCAATAGGGATTTCATGTTTTGAAATTGGAGTTTCTACTTCCTTCTCATTCATTATTTTGCAATACTATAGGGGCTTTTCGGCACATTAGTGTCCTAGAAACCATTTCTGACCAAAATTGTGACAATTATTTTCTTTCTTTTTGTCCCTTTTTGAGGGGTGGAATTTATTGTCATTGCATTAGTTTTGTGGATTACAACTGGTCGTCTTCTTTCGTGCTTCAAATTCTACCTTTTATTGACCAAGCATTTTTCTTGTGATCAACATTGTTGTGCTTCTAGCTTCATCCACATTTTGAGGTTTGCATAGTTTAAGTTCATCACAGATATTGTGCTTCAAGCCTACATTGTACGTTTTCAACAGTTGGGTATTTGTTAGCTCAAGATTTCTTCTTGCAAGGATTTCCCATTCATGAGTGTATTATCTTGTTGTTCTTGTTGTGAGTTTGACACACACAAGCATGGTAGAGAATACACACAAGGATGAGAAAGAGCAGATTCATACATCATTAGGTGATGCAATGTCTCATTACATAGTAGGAGAAGAGGAGTACATTACATAACTCCCAAACACCCAACCATTTAGCCACTACATTAAATAACTCATTATTACGTCACTTTATTACTAAGCCTTTATTAGGTTACCCCTCAGTTTCACATCAGGATGACCACATTTTTTCTCCATATTGTCCCAGCATATGAGTTGATCTCATACATGTTTTGAAATGATGTTTGAGCCCAGTGTTCCATGATCGATTGTGCCTTCAGAAGGATTGTATCATGATGAGCCAAAATTTGTGACCATGTATCTTATTTATTTCACTAGACTATGCTTAGTGATTTATGTAAAGTGTTTTTCTGCTTAGGTGGTTTCTCTAGACCCTTATGGTTTGTCATATCCTGTCCTCTTAGTCCCCATTTCAAGTCTAGTCCTGACTCCTACCCTTATGGCTCATTCTAACCATCTCTTAGAGGTGTTTTATGGTCGAGGTGGATGTGCAAGGGCCTTGGAGTGGATCTATTAGAACACGACTTAGAGAACCCCTAAATTTTTTCACATTATTACTATGTAAAAGTTGTGCTATTGTATTGTAAAGGTTGTCATAGCTAGAAGCACACTTCCCCTTTAGCTTAAGCATGGATTTATGTATGTATGTCACACTTTGGCCTATGCGATTGTCTCCATAGCACTTTTGGGTTTTATGACGTGTTTGACACTTGAGATCATGTAAAACATTACCATGAGGGGCCTCTACATATTTTTATGCACTTAGATTTTTGAGGGCCCTTTTCTCCAATGCCTTGGACCTTTTGAGATTGTTTTCCATGCATGAGGGCTTGTCATATGATGCCACATCACTCCTTATGGAGCGCTCCACCCATTGGCACATATTTGGAGGCATTTATTATCACTTCTGAGAAGGTGTCCACCTTGTTGAGGTCATTAGAGAAAATTCCATTAAGTCCGGAGCATTTCCTTGGTTTGTGGGAGTGGTTTTGGATTTTCCTTGGCTTGGAGGTGACCATTAGCGTGAAGGAGTGTGAAATTTTCCAAACCCTAGGTGACTGCTGTCTTATGCTTCTTTATTAAATAAATCAAATACCGAATTTACTCAATAACATAAATAAAAATCTGAGCATGTATCAATCACACAGATGGATGGAAAATATAAATAATGGAAGCAAAATCACTTTTCAAGTACACAAGAATTTCTATCCTTCAACTCAGTTTATCATTAATGATCAAAATTTAATAGGACACCTCAAAACTGAGGTTTTCAGCCTGTTGGACACTCAGATATGCACTAGATCTGTCTTTTGGTCGCTCAAATTTGCTAGATCTGCCTACTAGACACTCAGATCTACACTAGATTTGTCTACTGGTCACTCAGATCTGCTTGATCTGCTTGCTGGTCACTCAGATATGCTAAATATTCTTGCTGGCAACTCAAATCAACTAGATCTTCCTGTTGGTCACTCAGATCTGCACTAGATCTTCCCGCCGGACACTCAGATCTGCACTAGATGTGCCTGCTGGGCAGTCAGATCTGCTAAACACTCAGATCTGTCTGTTGGTCACTCAAATCTGCTAGATATGTCTGTTGGTCACTCGGATCTGCACTAGATCTGCTTGTTGGTCCTCAAATTTGCTAGATCTGTCTACTGCTTACTCAGATATGCACTAGATCTACTCGTTGGACACTTAGATCTGCTAGATCTACCTACTGAACATTGAGATCTGCACTAGACTGAACAATTGTACATCATTGTTTGATCTGATTTGACCTTCGCTCCTATCTTGTGCTCTGAATCTGCTTGAATGATTTGTCTCCGATCTCTTGAGTCTTCTTGTTGTAAAAAGTGTGTCTTTATCCTCTACCTTGGCTTGCCTTTATACTTTATTTGGAACCCTAATCTACCAAAAACCTATTCTCACTTTAAGATCTACTGTTGAGATTTAGTCTAAATCACTATTGCATTAAAAATGCACTTTATTAGACTCAACAGTTAATTAAAAGACTTTCACTTTATAAATAAAGTGAATTACAAAATAGATTTGACTTGGACGACTTCACACACGTTTGACACAAAACCTGTGCGAAAGTTCTTGTTCGAGCTACAAACATCAACACTCCCTCTTTGCGAGGAAGGAATTCTGTACCAATCCAAGTTTGTCCTTGAATGCTTCAAACTTCCCTTTCGCTAAGGGCTTGGTCAAAATATTTGCAACCTGCTGATCTGTGGGTACATACTGGAGCTTCATCGCTCCTTTCTGAATCTTGTCTCGAATGAAGTGATACCTGATCTCTATATGCTTGGACTTGTCATGAAATATTGGATTCTCAGAGAGTTTGATACGACTTTGATTGTCACAGTATAACACCATGGGATCCAACTCCTAATCAAATAAAACTACAAGTAGCTTGCAAAGACAAATGTCCCCACAAATTGTTGTACTAGCTGCCATATAATCTGCCTCTGCTGAGCTAAGTGCCATGGAAGTCTGCTTCCTGCTGAACTAGGATATCATTACTAATCCCAAACTTAAACAACACCCTGAGATGCTCTTCATGTATGTTGCACATCCCCAATCTAAGTATGTATACCCCTGCAACTTCACCTCACCATCTCCAAGATATCTCAGCTTGTACTCGAATGTGCCTCTCAAGTATCTGAGCACATGTTTTGCTGTCACCCAATGCTCTTGCCTCGACTCCACCATGAATTGGCCCAAGGTGTTCACTGCAAACATATATCTGGCCTAGTGTTGACTAGATACATCAAGGAACCTATCAACTGCTTGTACAATGGGGGTTCCACCATATCAGAATTTGACGTAGTGACCTTCAAGTTAGTGATCATAGGCGTGGCCATGGGTCTGCAATCCCCCATTTAGAATCTCTTTAGGATCTCTACTGCATACTTACATTGTCTAAGGAAAATCTCCCTTGGTCTCTGCCAAACCTCCAACCCCAAGAAGCAATGCATCAAGCCAATGTCCTTCATCTTGAAGTCAACTTCCATATCTTCCTTGCACCCATCTATGAGCTTCTTTGATCCTGTAAGGAACATGTCATCTACATACAACACTAAAATGAGTAGATCGGCCTCAACAAATATGAAATATAAGTTGGGATCTACTTCACTTTTGGTGAAGCCCATACTTTGCAGGTATCCATCGATCCTGGAATACCATGCTCTGGGTGCCTGCTTGAGTCCATACTGAAGATTTTCAGGTCCTATCAAGCTTGTCAACTTGATCTGTCTTTGACCACAGATTGACTCTAAGTTTCAATTGTCTGATAAAGTATTTGCTGCTGTTTTAGGACAGCCAATAGTCCAAGAACTTCTTGCTGATTTGTTACGGTTGCACTTCCAATTTTAGGTGCTCTAGCATGTTGTTTTAGTAACTAGAAGTTAGCACATGCATACTAAAATAAGTACAACACACCTAAAGATCTTTACAACTGAAAATGAACAGATCTAAGAGACTAACACATGCATTTTTGTACACAGGTATTTTTGGTCAACATGACCCTGGATAAAACCCCTCCGGGGAAAACCAGTTTGGGATATATGTCTATATAATGATGATCAAAGCAAGAGATACAACAAGTAATGAAATACAATCGAACGTGTATACATAGCAAGCTTCTCACGAGCCTTGCCACAAGAACCAGAGAAAGAAGTACCCAAACTGTGGTGCGCCCTCTCCCTTTGTGTCCCTCTGCACTGAACTGAAGTGCCCTAGCTCATCTGTAACCCAATGAAGAAATCCCTCCACGGGAATGTCTTCTCCTGTGCTGCCTCTCCACTGAAACTGTCAGAGCTCGAATCCTCCAAGCAGATCTGCTACCAGGTAGCTGCCAGTCCTCTCAACAGGTGCACCCTCCTCCTAGCATAAATGATCACCATAAATAAACTGAGCCATAATCTGAATGTCTCTCTCCACAGAAACAAGTGCCCAAGCTCTCCTCTCCCTATGCATCAGACCTCATCTCGATCTGACAAGTCCTCCTTCTTTGATGAGCATATGAAGCATAATAAATGCGCCCTCCTCTCCTAGATGCGCCCCTCCTTCATGAAAATGCTCCCTCTCAGAAATGGACGCTATGGATCCATGGAAATACTCTCCATGCAAGCTCAAACAACACAAGAGCCTCTCCTCAAGCTCTCCAGGGTTTTGCTCAAACCCTCATGAAGTGCACCCTCCTTCTCTTCAAGAAATGCGTCCCTCTTCTCTTCTCCAAAAGTCACAAGTGAAGAATGAGTCTCAAAAATACCTTTACCCTCTCTTTAGCCTCCTTGAGCCAACCCTAAAAGATCAATGGCCTAGATTAGATCGTCTAATCAATGGGTGAGATCTCATCCTAAAATCTCACTAAGGAAACCCACTTTCCTTAGTTGCTTTATGTCTATTAATTCACCCACATTGTGAATTAATTGTCACTTTATGACGTAAGTGACATATTTCACTTTTGACTTAAATCTCCTAAGTCAAAGTGAAATTAGAATCACAAAGTAAAGTATAAGGGTAATAGTCTTCCCCCTTTGTGCTTAGAGATTCATAAGCACATGGGGACCACTTTCCAAGGTACCCAAATCTCAACACATACAAGGCCTTTTTCAACCTGCAAACATGAGACTCCTTCCCACTGATCTCAAAGCCTTGAGACTGCTCTATGTACACTTCTTCCTCAATTATCCCATTGAGGAAAGTTGTTTTTACATCCATTTGATGTATCCTCCATCCACTAATGGAGACTAAGGATATCATTGCTCTAATGGAAGTGTACCTAATGACTAGAGTGAAAGTATCCTCGTAGTCCACTCCCTCTTTCTGGGAGAACCCTCTCGCCATAAAGCTTGCCTTGATCTTCTTAATGCTGCCATCTGCAGAGTGCTTGATCTCGTAGATCCACTTGGAACTTACCACAAACTTCCCCTCCAATCTTGTCATGATGTCCTATACATCATTCTTCATGATGGAGGTGCACTCCTCCTGTAAGATCCCCAAGTGGATCTACTGGAATACCTTTGAAATTGTGTGTTTTTGGTTGTGATATTTTGTCAAACAGTTTGCAGGTTTGTCTTTTTGAGTTGCGCTAGGATTTGATTTTGTAGTTTTTGCAACAAGTAAATGATTTACATAAAATAAATGATTGATAACAACAATATACAAATAGGAATAACAGAAGAGAATAGCCACAACACCTCAGATTTGAATTTATTTATTAAATAGCTGACCTGAGTACAATAGAAGAGCAGATCTGGAAATACATAAGAAGACAGAAGATGTGGCTGTAGATGCCTCCAAGATACAAATAAGAGAGATATGAACTCTCCTGAACTTCTAGTAGCTGCATGCAAATATCTAAAGATCACTCTCTTTCCCTTCTGCTCACTACATGAACCTTCTAGTTGAGTTGCAACCCTATTTGGCTAGAAACTCCATAGAAATTCGGCCCCACTAGATCTGGCCTCCATACCCCAAGAAATGGCTTCATTAGGAGAGTTCCTTTCAATGAGTTTTTTTTTTCCTTAGGTTATTAATTGGGCTTTTTAGCCTTATTAATTTCCCTTGAGTTTTTCACTCCCACAAAATAATTCCTCACAGTGGTGAAATGTATTCTAATGGATTAATCCTTTGGTAGCTTGTGTTTAGGAATGATGTAAATGACCATGTATGACATCTTAGAAAGTTTTGCGGAATTCCGTTGAGTCTTGATAGGTTTTTTTTTTAATTAATTAAAATTGCCTAAGGTTGGGTAATTTAATTAATTAATTTTTAATTAATTTTTGATAAATATTGTAAAACCTAGGTCCTTGGGCTTTTGCTAGGGGTATTCGTGCTCAAAAGAAATGGAATGAGACCTCCTACACCCTTGGACCAAGTTTTAGCTCAGTCGGACAACTTTTGCTAGGTGTTTGTCCATAGAGAGTCTTAGTTAGTCAAAATAACAATTTTAATTGCTAGTCATGACATATGAAAAATGTCATTTTTGTAATTTTTGAGCAAATAAAGTAAAGTAAAGATGGAAAATGATGAGAAAGACTATTCCTAACCTTTTCCAACCCTCACATCACCCCCTCACCTAGCCATTAAGAAAAAACATCACTTTCCCTAGAGAGGTGTGCCCCTCTTCTAGAAAGTCTCCAAAAAGTAAAAAATAAATAAATAAATTAATGGGAGACTTATTCTATCCCTTGGTGTGCCTCCCTAGACCCTACAACTCATCATTTGACTTGTCAAACCCTTGACAACTCACTCCAACTCATTGCCACTTCATCCATCCATGCCAAAACCCTAACTTACCAAAACCCTAAAAGTGACTTTTCCTTGATGTGTGACACTTGTAATTCATCCAAGAGGGGTAGCTTTGCCTTCCCATGTATAAATAGAACCCCTCCCTCACTCATTTCTCACCATCTCTTGAGCTATTGTTATGCTACCAAATTCTTTCCCCATCTCTCTCTCTCATTGTCCATCTTGCTCTCATTCCATTTTGCTCTTGAGAGGTTTGGAGCAATTAGTTGCTGCAATCTCTCCCTTTGATCAATAGAAATGCTTTGGAGGATCTTGGAGTACAAGATTGTGTCTTGGTGCTTCAATACATATGAGGTGATTGTGTTCCTTTGTGCATTTTGTGGGATTTTGAGTAGATCTCTTGGTTTTACTTTGTTTGCTAGGATAGGTTAGGCAATAGTGTAGTTGCTAGCCTAAATGTGTTGAATAGCTAATGATATAAATTTTGTTTATGTTGTTTATTTATTCATCCCATTGTCTTTTCATATCTCACACTTTGTTTCAATGTTGTAGGTTTGCTTCAAGGGTTTTGTTGGGATAGTTTCAAGCAAGAAGTTACCCTCATAGCTCACTAAAATTTCATAGTTTTTCCCCTCTTTCATTTTTTGTTACATATCATATTCATATTTGGTTTGCTAACACTCTTAGATAGGTCAAAAAATCAATACTATTTTCTGAAATTTATATGTAGGAAATTTTTGTTGAAAAACAAGAATTTTCTTAACTTTTCTGTGTGTTTTGCAGCATTTCCAGCAAGCAATAGCTTGCTGGTTTTTGCAGGTTCTTACCAAGTCAAGGGTTTATGTTGCCCATTTTCAGTCACAAAACACACCAAGGACCTCTCTTTTGATTGGGTAACAACACCCAATCATTTCTCTTATCATTCTAGCATTGTAGCAAGTCCTTGGGAGTCCCTTGAGGCTTGCATTCTTGTACTTAATTTTCTGTTCTTGTAAAGCTTGTTAGTGCCTACTTCTTGGGTGAGAGTTTGGCAAAGCCACCCGCCAAAATCGTAAGGCTAGGTTGTATATTTAATTTTCTGCAATTTTTTTCATTCTTTTGCCCCACTTGTCATTAGAGCAAGGTTGTGTGGTTTGGATTGCTTTAGTTTTAGTTTAGCCTATTTCATTTCCAACCCCCTTTGGCACAAAATAAGAAGGTTTGCCTCCAGCTTGTGCCATTGTGAGTGGTTTGTATTTTTTGTTCTTTCATTTCAAGTTTTGCTTTTCTTGTTGCCTATACATTGGATGAGAAGTTGGCAAAGCCAACCCCCAATATAGTATGGCTAGTTTAGTTGTTTAGTTTCTATATTGTGCTTAATGGATTAAAATCATCTAGAAGTAGATCTCACACAACTAAACACTAGTTTCAGTCCATGGAGGCATAGATTTAGATCTCATGCTTTGAAGTCTCTTTTATTTTCAAGTTTTATTTTCCGAGCATTTATCTTATTGCAAATGGTCATGGGCAAATGGTGATGGTTTAAGGCAACCAAATCTCTTTCATTGCAAGCTATTGTGGTTTCTCCTTTACATGTGTTTCAAGTAATATTTCATGGTGTAAACAGTTCATTCCTTGCTGCTTTTAAGTTTCGGTTTTGGCCATTTTTGGCACTTTTTGGGCAAGTAAAACTCAGCTAAACACACCTAATCACCTAAAAACATTTAGTCCATAGGCATAATAATCGACTAGACTTAATAGGACCCCTCTACTGACCCAACTTCTACCATTTAAACGAGGACTAGAGGAAGCAACGGAAGGTGCTAGGCCGGGGACGGTCTAACGACATGTGGCATCCTTTCCGGGAGTACTCTTTTCCCTTGGGATGACCTGTGGAGCTAGGTTAGGCTTTGTTTCCATACTTCTTGAGCACCCAACAATTATTTGGTACAAGCACGGGGAGTATTGGGTTGACACTTAGCTAGGATTCACTCTTCACTAAAAAACTTAATCAATCGTTAATCCACTTCAACTTTGGGCATCAATTTGTTATATCTTTTGGTAATCTACATCTACACTTGCAAGCACTTCATTTCACATTTATATTTCATGCAAGCTTATCTTATGGTTGTGGATGAATCACTAAGTAGTCATAATTTGTGCTTGTGGATATTTTCCCTTTAAAGCTTTTCCTTTTCAATAAGTTATCTTTGGTGTGATCCCTCAAGAAGTTGTGCATCCACTTGGAGACACTCTCTTGACTGGATCTTGAGTGAATTGTGTCTTTATTGCCATTGATAAGCAGTCCAATAGAGTAAGTGCTATTGTGAGCATGCTTAGCTTGATGTGTTGATGGTCATCTTGTCTTGAATCTCTTTATTTCATGCACATGCAAGCATATGATTAGTTAATCTCTTTGTATTCTTTGTATCTATTGTTGAGTATAATCTTGTGGTAGTTCTAGAATATTCATTATTGTAGTCATTGTATATTGCCTATAGTTGTATCATCTATTCATCTTGTATCTAATTGTAACTCTTGTATCTAATCTTGTTGTGAAGTATGTCATTTATTTGTAACATTGTGTAATCATTATAATCAATCTCTCTTGATTTTAGTTGATCCCATTGCCCAATCCTAGGCACTAGTCTTAGTTGTCCAAGGGAAAGGTTTGATTGTCATATTGAATCATTGCATCTTGCATTGCTACCTTTGCATCATAGGTTAGATCTTCCCCAAACCTTAAACTAATTAAAACCAACTCCTAGAACTTAAAGTTAATCTCATCTAGAAACTAGGGTCTACCCCCCTTGGCTTCCCTAGGAGTAAGCCTAGACAGAAGAGGTTCAAGTCAAAGTAATAGCGTGGGCTTTGAACCTAGGCATTGTGCCTCCAAGGACACACTAAGTGAGCAAGACTTAGCTCACGTTTGCAAGTGTGTATAAGGACGACAACACACTTTATTAATTTAATGAACCTTTTTACTCCGAAAAGTGATTAATTTGCCTTTATAACTTCTCCAGCCACTTAAAGTCACTTTTCATCATCCTATCCTGTAGATATTTTTTCCTCGGTTCCAACGAGCTATTACACTAAGGTATTTCTCCAAAAAACAAGCTGCAATTAGTACCTTTAGTGTAGTTAATTAAAATATGCCTCATAATATCCCCGTTTTACGGGAATCATCGGAATGCAACGGAACCAAGAACAAGTTGTGCGGAAATGATCTTGATGATGAATGATGGTGAATGGACTAGCCTGGGCCCCATATAACTCTCCAATATGCCCGAGCTCACTGTTATCTGCATTTTACTCCTCTGGTCAGGTTGACATAAACTCATAAGGTCGCCTTTGACTGCAAGGCAAGGGAATCCAAGAATGGGAACATTACAATCCTCCCTTCCCAAAGATTGCTTGTCCTCAAGCAATGTCATCACAACCCCGTGCTCAACAAGATGAACTAAACTGAAACTGGGAGTGATCCCCGGGTCCCAAACCAATCTGAAAGACGTGGAGCACTGACCACCCACAATATTGTCCTGCAATGTACTAACGCAAGAGGCCTCATGAAGTCCACTGATCAATAGAGAAAACAGATACTGTAAATATTCAGTCCACACCTCATAAAATATACCATCTAAGACACCAATCCAATGCTCCATATGTATAAGCTCCTGAAAGTAATGGCTAACTCTCCCATCTATACCAGCTGCCCAACTGTCAACCCATGGAATCCAAGGAGTGAACTCCTGAAAATCAAAACCGGCTCTCTCATCTCTAACAGTAGCTAAACTGTCAAACAATGTAATCTCAGGGTCCCAAACTAATCCTAGAAAGGAACCACCATGTTGCCGCTGCACCACTCTGATCATCACTGTTGGACCAATGCGCCCAGTCTACATCCTCCTCTCTTGGAACGCCAAGATGAAATTCCAGAAGGGATTGAAACCCCGATTCTGAATCATCCCCTGCAAAGGTGTCTCAATGAAGTCTAAGTGTGCAAATCCACGACCAACCTTGATCCTGGGTATCAAAAAATAAAGTCTATCCTGCCATATAGAGTAAGTCTCAACCTCCCCTCCACTGACATCCCAAAAATAAAGCAGACCAATCACTGTCATGACTCTATCAATCATCATCATCACCTGAAGCAATCTATCACTCATATGAATGCCTAGATCCCACCACCAAATTGGAAGTCCACTACTCCCAAGCCCCGCTGATTGTTGTTGTGCCACACTGATAACTATTGGAATCCATCCTAGCCTCATCTTTGATCCTTGTATGCAATCAACTCATCTAAATCGGATAGTAGGAATCAACTCCATGCATGCTAATTTGTCCTACTCCTGCCAAACCACACAGAGAAATCTGCCATCCCTACTCCTGATAATGTATTCTTACAACACCTGTAGTCTAGACACCTTCCTTTAAAGTAGCTCTGCCATATATGGTACCTCATGCTCATACAAGTCCCCAGAAATTCCTACCAAAGGTGCATCATGCATCACCCTCATGATCATCTCCCTAAGTGTGGCCTCAGGGGCTAAATATGTGTCACCTCTGTAGTAGATCATGTCATCCCTCAATCTATCCTTGTCATCCTGTGCATTGACCACATGCCCTAAATAAAAACTCCTTGTCGTGTCTATAATGCCCCATGTCTCATCCAACTGTCTTAAAGGATCCTCCTATGTCCTGTTGTATATATTGAGAGCATCAAAGAACATAAACAAAAACCTCCACAACTGTAGGAAAATCTAGTAAGTGGTAGGTACGTTGGTCAAATCCAAAGGCATGACCAAAAACTCATAAGGATACCTAAGAATAGTTCTGTGACTATCCTGTTCAGTGACCCTGCCCAGGTGATATTCCTATCGAAGATCAATCTTCAAGGAATGTACCTCTCCATGGAACTCATCCCCATGCGCTAATGGACTATCTGAATAGTCACCCAGACTCCATGCTACTCCCATACCATGGCATGCCTCCAAAGGCCTCTCCTCACATAGATAGTCAACCATACTCCCTCCATAATCACAAACACTACTGCTGCCAGTGTTGCAAGAAGCGGGAGCTTCAGAAGCTTCATTTTCCAAAAATCCTCAGAAGCGAACCGTTCGGGAAGCGTCTGTTATATATATATATATATATATATATATATAATGTTTTATATATATTGGATTTATATTTTAAAAAATATGTAGAAAGACAAATTAGCTGCAGAATATATGAAAACATGCATATTTGTACATCAATATAGATAGAAATGGCATCCATACTACATAGTTCATTCATGATTAATCATTTGAGCATCAACCATCTAGATTCTAGCAATTGTAGAAAGTAGACCATAAACTTATGAAATGAAATCATATATCCAAAAACTGTCAACAATAACACAAGTTACTATGAAGATTGAAAGGTCCAAAACAAAATAGGCCATCTACATTGAAGTTACTATGAAGATTGAAAGGTCCAAAACAATAAAGTTTAAAGTTTAAATATTAAATTGAAGTCTCAGCTAGTTGCCAAATACTATGAGTCTATCATCTATATACTATGACATATAAAGTAATGAAAAAGTAGAATAATCAAATTGTAAACAACTATCAGGTCCTCCTTCCACCACTGCAGGTATTGCGTGGACCTCCACGTGGTGGTAGTGCAAAAGTAGATGCAGATGGCTGCTGCGGAGCTGAAGATGAAGCCCCTACTGCTGTAGCTGGAATCCTGGATATGGGGACCCTGGCACTAGATGGGGGTGGCATTTCAACATGATCATCATTGTCCAAAAGAACACCCTTCAATTGCTCTAAAAGAAGTACTCCATCCTCCAAATTATCCTTCTCCGGATTGTTGTCCCAACGCCTCAAGTTTTGATCCATCTGTGCCTTCTCACAATAATGGGACAACAATCGCAGGTTGTAATGAACATAGACCAAGCTCTCTGCCCGACTTACATTCAACCTGTTCCTTTTAACGCTATGGATGAAACTGTAGGTGCTCCAACACCTCTCTGCAGAAGAAGTGTTCACCACCTGTGAAAGCACCTGTGTTGCCAAACATTGTAGCTGTGGGGTAGTAGCGCCATGCATGTTCCACCACTCAAGAGAACTCAGATTCCCTCGATCTCTAATTGCATGGTTGGTCCCAAAGGCACCATTGCTAAGGATGTAATGGCTCAATTGTCTCCTTATGTTGTCACCCTCCTCCTTGTCCGGGATGAGTTTATCTAATGCTTTCATGTAACTTGCTTGAACCTCTGGATCTTGGTGTGGTCTTTTCTTGGTCCCACCACCAGGTGTTGGTGATGAAAGCCATGATACATGATAGTATTTAGGTGTTAGCCCATATGCTAAGGCATGTAGTGGAATATTTAACATTTCCCACCGTTTTTCCACCTCTACACAAGTATGGTTATAGAGGTTGACATCTCTAGGCTTAACAATGCCTTTAGTTTGCCCTAGCATGCTATTCATTTGCTCATACACCTCCCCAATGATTGGCCGATCTGAATCTGCAAACTTGATCATGTGATAAATTGGCTTGGTGAATTGCAAAACAAATCGAACCTGTGACCAAAACTGACTGTCAAGGACTGTCTCCTTCACTGTTGTTG
>ML827474.1:33917-63562 GCA_009831015.1 Picea engelmannii | reverse complement strand
TACGTACAGGTGATGATGGTGGTTGTGTTGATGAGATTGTACTGCACAAAAGTGTATGGCAGCAAGGCACAGGCTGTATGGGGGTTGTACACCAACAAGTCACGTGGTGTACGACAACATGCTATGTCAGCTTGAATACTAGTGACGGAATTGTAAGTCTGATTGATTGACTTGGTGCCCAACTGTTGCCTTTAATACCAATGTTATAAACATGGTTTACATAAAAAATATTCCATGTTAGAATAATATAGAAATATTTATTAAGTGATGATTTTATGATTACATCAATGGTGACCCTTCACATACAATCTTGTCTTTACAAGTTGTACTTTTTAATAATTACATATGATTTACATTTATACCCATTTGGAAAATTTGAGTGACATTCAAATTTTGTGTGTTTAAATTGTTGGGCCTTTAGAGAGCCTTGCAGTTAAGAGAAGCCTCCATTTAAAAGGGTAGTTAGATGGACTCTGCATTATTTTCCAAACGAAGAGATTGTCAAGAATGTAATTGGGAGTTGTTGGGTAACCCATGTCTTTTGGGATTGGATTAAAGTAGACTATATAGGTTTGTGCTATAGCTGCCCAGCCTCCACAATGGTTTGGTGAGACTAAAGGGAGTTATGAAGTATTTGTGAGTGCCCAAGTGGCACGTAGAAATTTCATAGGCATGTCATAAAATGCAAAAAAGAGCATTCTTAAAATGGTATGTGAAATCTACTTAGATTGTGCATGTATTTAAACACCTCTACGTGAATGAAAAGTGCGTTGTAGTGTGTGTGTGTGTTGGCATTCAGTTTATTTTCATCCATGTTATTTGACTCAACAGAGACTTGCCAAGTCATCCGAGTCTGACCAAGTCAAGTCTAAAATGAGTACTCAGACTTGCCTGACAGACTCAGTACTTGCCAAGACTTGTAAGGCTCACCTCAGGACTCGTGAGATGTACGATTCACTGAGACTCGCTCAGACTTGGCTTAGACTTGCTAGACTCATCTTAGAGTCACCAAACTCATGAGTTTCAGAATAATTACTATATTTTTGAGGTTTTTTCTATTTGCCGAGTTTTGCTGAGTCTTGAACCGAGGTTTGCTGAACCCCATGCCTGCCAAGTCTTTGTCGAGTTTGAGTCTGAGAACATTGATTTTCATAGTGCTGCCACCTCCTCTTTACTTCTTCCAGTTAGGATGTTCTTAGGACTTACCCTATTAGAATTTGTATTGGCAGTGCAAATGTTTGAGCATTTTCTTTCTAATACTTTGTTGCCTGTTTGTGCAGGCAAGTTTAATTGGGACAGCAGCAGCAGTATATCTTCTGGATGATGGAGTTCAATGGGGAGGGGCTCCTCCAGTTAAAGTATGGTTAAGTTGGTTTTTAATGTCTATTTCCAATGCTGACTGAATATCTTTAATTTTTAAGATTAACTATTCTAGTTAGAAATATCATTCCTTTTTTGGAAATCATTATTCTAAATCTCATCCATTGTATTCAGGGTGTACGTGATGCAGCTGTAGAGTTATTGCATCCGTTGGTTGCTGTGCATGCAGAGGTATGCTTAATCAATTAAAACCTGGTTTAAACGTGTACTAAAACTACAAATCTGGAATTTCTAGTTTAGTGTGCCTGAAAAATATTGCAGTTAATATCTGCCTAGATATAATCTGTAGTTTTGCAGTCCATTTTTTGGTACAAACTTTTCCTTCTTTCATCTCTTTGCACTTTATTGCCTATAAATAAAGTACACGTTTTCCTAATATTAAATCTATCGACACACTTTTCAATGATGTTGCTTTAGATGTGTCTGACACTTTTTTTCCTGAGAAAAATCATATATTTGGTATTTCAAGTAGAAATCAAAATGTACATGTGAAGTACCATCTCGGCACATCAGAGACATAGGTCTCTTCATCATAACACACCTGGACCAAAGGACCATCTCGGCACATTAGAGACGTAGGTCTCTTCTTCATAACACACCTGGATCTATAGACTTCTGAAAGTGCCCATGATTCTTCCTTCAAAAGACATACCAGCATCTATTTAACAAAAGACAACAGTTTTAGGCTTGTACCAACATTAATTTCTAAACAGAGTTTAGAACTGCATGTACCAACATGCTTTTAATACAAGATAATGATTTCTTCTGGAGACGTCCTTCCTTCTATTGTTTCTGATATAATTAGCCATCCTTTGAGGAGAGAAAGGGATTCCTTGGAAAGCTGACTGCTTCTTCATTCAGTTCTCTGAAAACATTCCAAAAAGTCACCACTTCAAACTGTTCTTTTGTCTCCTTAAATTTATTCATAAGCAGCTGTAGAAGTCGATTTTCCAAGTTACTTTTACCTCGCCCAGTCAATTATCAGTTTGGAATCACCCAACACTTGAAGTCTATTAACTCCTTTGTCCACAGCCTTTTTTAATAACAACCAAGCAGCAAACAACTCAGCTCTATTATTGGTTCCAGACCCACATGCTAATTTGAGTTTTGTGTCATGGTTTTTAACAAATAGAGGACTCCTCCTGCACTGCTTACTCCTGGGGATCCTTGACTTGCCCCATCAAAAAAATCCCCATGCCCTTGACTGATCTACATCTGGGTTTTTTAGGGCTCTTGGATTTTTCTGAACTGCAGGTTTCCAGAACCCTTATTGGTATATCTGATCATGTAACATACCTGGATAGGCCGAATCTCTTTTCCTTGGAATAGCATCTCATTTCTCATGAGCCATATAACCCATACAATTGTGCATGGAAAGGTCCTACGTTCCTTGATTGATCTATCTTCATATCCAAGGCTGTTGGGAGCGCGGAGCAGGAGCGGGAAGCGCAGATTTTCAAAAAGACACATAATATACATACCTGCTTAGGGAAGTTGCTGACATCGGTCCACACACATACGAGTGCACGATGTCCAATACTCTTTTGGCTCTGCTATCACTGCTAGGAAAGGAATGCTTCACGTTCTTGCCTTGTGCACTGTTGAGATTTGGGTACCTTGGAAAGTGGTCCCCTTGTGTTTATGAGCCTCTAAACCAATGTTACAAAAATCGCTTCGGCGAAAAAATCGTCGGGGTCTAGAAAACATCGTTTCGTAAAAATCGCCAAGACATTGGCAAAACATCGGCAATATATCGGCAAACTTAAAAAAATACAAAAATATTCATTTTTTTTTTAATTTTTGAAACATTTAAAGCAACAACAACATCAAATAGACAGATTGCCACATGAATATGGAAATAAAACTGATATATAAGATATATAAGATGTTTAGTGATACATCACACATAAAAAATGAATCATGTCTTGATTCCAGAGTCATAAAAAAATATAATAAATGTATCTCATGATCGTCATCATGACTCATGAGTCATCTACAATGAAATCAAGTAAATAAACTATTGATCCCGTCTACCCCTTTTACGGGAAAGGTAATTGCTGTAGAAAGTGCTTTTCCTCTAGCACTACGAGTAGGTGCCCTTGAGGCATGTGCGCCTCGTACTGGAATCAAACGTCCTCTAGAAGAACTAGAAGACCCTCGAGACAGATGTCCCCTAGAAGAAGGTACTGGTAGAGGAGGTAGACTGCTAGTGCTACCACTGGGCCTATCTCCCTTTGACTGTCACTGTGACTCTGCTGGTGGCACACTTGTAGGCTCGGCGTGAAATTGAATACCCTCTGGAACATCCTGATCCAAGTCCTCAGAGATACCATGATCATCACCACTATCCTCTAGCCAATCAAGGGCGGTCTCAATAACAGGTTCCTCAACCTCCACCCTCCATGCAACAGTGGTGTCAATCCCATCCAATGAAATGGCCTTCGCGTCAATTTTTATCTCAAGCTGCTTCACCCACAACCTGAGATTGTAGTAGACGTAGACCAAATCATTAAGGCGTGAGGTATCCTGTTGATATTATGGTAGCTGCGGGAGGTATTTACCTTCACGTGTGAACTTGATGAGAATAGAATACTCCGGGAAGCAAGAAGAAACCCTAATGAGTCGGTTAATAACCCTAGAAGACTTGTCGGCTCAAGAAGATAATTTATATTAGGTTATTAGCCTCCAAGAGAATAAGTCGGCCAGAAATAATAATATATATTGAACAGACAGATACCCAGAATGAGAAGTCGGCCCAGGCAGTTAGCCAGAATTAGTATAAATATAGGAGGTCGTTTCTCATTCTGGCAGGTAGTCTCAGAATTGCAGAGCAACACTTGTGCGCATTGCAGTGCCCAGTTTTGTGCGCAGGTTTGAGGAGAGCTGCCGGTGCAGCTGCTACAGCTAGTAGTTACGTTTTGGCTTGGAATATCTCTTGGCTAGGGTTTGGACTATCTGATCAGCTCTTGTTGGTGCGCTATCCTTGGGGAAAGGTGCGCTACCCTTTGTTTGGCTATCTAGCCTAGGGTTTGCTTCCGGAGTGATTCTTTGCCAAGGTTAAGGTGCTCGAAGGGTGGCTTCGGCCTATGGTTGGGTGACAATAGAGATATTGTCAATGGTAAAACAAGCACATCCATTATATTCTAACAGGTTATGGGCCCACCCCTCCTTCATTCAGTCTAACCGCTGGAAGGAAACATAGACAGAAGGATATTAATCTCGTTGAAGAACTGCCGCTAGGGTTTCCTAACAGGAGCAGTCACCAAAGTACTGCAGTTGCAGAAACCCTAATCCTCTCGTTGAGGCGCATCTCCTGGTACTCTCAGCAAGCCAAGATGTGAAGTTTGAGTTTTTGGTCAAATCTAGGGTTTGACCAAGTCAAAGCAGCTATGAATTATTCTATGAAGTTGGAGAATAAGTTAGATGGAGCTTCCAACTTCAAAGCGTGGAAGACAAGGATTGACCTCATCCTTGCCAAGAATAAAGTGTTGGATATCGTGAAACCATAGTTTGAAGAAGGAAAAGAGAAGGAACCGCAGAACGTTGCAGCTATGGAGAAGTTCAAAGACGGTGACATCAATGCCACGAGTATCATAGTGGAATCTATAAAAGACCACTTGATACCCTACATCTCTCATCTTGACTCATCGAAGAAGATGTACGATGCCCTAACAAACCTCTTTTCAGTCAGAAACATTGGACAAGTTATGAGTCTGAAGAATGAGCTCTGTGACATGAAGATGAATGATGATGACAGCATAACATCATACTTTGTGAGGATCTCAAAGTTAAGAGATCAACTACAACCTATTGAAGAGATCATTTCAGAGAAGGAATTGGTAAACATAGTACTCAATGGTCTTCCCAAGATGTGGGATGCATTTGCTGCAAGCATGAACACAAGGAAGGAGTATCCGACATTTGAAGAAGTTTGGACTTGTTGTGCTCAAGAAGAATCAAGGATTAGTGCAAAAGAGAAAACCCAAAAGAAGTACGATGATCAAGCCTTCACAACAAGATTCACGAATTTCAGGAACAAAAGGAAGTTTGGTTCAAGGAGGAAGCCAAATCAAGAGAAAGACATTTCAGAAGTACAATGCTTCAACTGTCGAAAGTATGGCCACTACAAGAATCATTGTGCTGAGCTAAAGAAAAGGAAGGAGAAACACAAAGCATCAGTTGCTGAAGAAAAGGAACCTACAAAGAAGACTAAGCAGGACAAAAGAGACTTCTTCTTCTAAAGGTAACAATACTCTTCTTATTTCTTGTACATATCTTGTTTGCATCGTCTCTGTACATATCTTGTATATCTATCTCTTGGAAGATAATGTGTTCCAAGAAGAACTATACCTATGGAAGAACAACTAGATAATGATGAATATCATTAGATAATACACATGAAAGGATGAAATACAAATCATGTGAAAGCTATTGCAAGATAAGCCGAGTCCATCATGAAGAGACTTAGAAGAAGCAAAGACAGAAAGAAGTCAGCAATCAAGAGGAAATTGAAGAAAGACTTATGATGTTTTTGTAGAAGACAACAAGACGGAAGCGTGGACTTTGTTAAATAGAGAGAGCCAATTATATATTGCAGAAGACAATAAGGATGTAGATGGAAGCGTGGACTCTGTTAGATGGAGGGAGCCGATTATATGCACTCATACATGAAGCAAGGATTATGAGGGAACTAATCCTATGATCCATTAAAGATGATGAAGTATATATCCATGATAGCAACCATGAAAGACAGTACGTATCTAGTTCAACCTTAGAAGAAGTCTTCTTCGAAGAGAAGCTTTAAAGTATCCCTGGCTGTCCATCCACATCCGTGATCCTGTGATGAAAGAAAGAAATGGAATCTTTAGGGCATGGAATCTACTCCATGGACCCAAAAGCTAAACACGAGGAAGAACATAAAGATTCAAAGAAAGAAAGAGAAGCTAGAACAACCAGTCAAGAATCACAAGATTGCTAGCCTGATATTAACTCACTAAAACCAATCAAGTAGAGGAACTGAAAGTTGTGGTGAAGAACAATGTATATATGCAAGCATTGCAAGATCCAGAACTAGGGGTTCTCCCAGATGGAGGGAGAAGACTATGATGATCATTGTTGTTTTACCTTTTTGAGGGTAGATATTCTTTCAAATCTCACAGATGTGAGTGAAAGATTGGCCCAGATGATTCAATTTATATCATAACATTGTTTCTGTGCAGGTTGATATCAGATGATTGTTATAAAGACTGTATGACAATAGATGCATACTACTGTGGTGGATGTGTTCCACTGTTCGTGACTATACGTTACTAATCAAGTACTTGTTTGCTACTTGGTGTGGTAGTGTAGCACTGGATTGTAGTTATGTACTACTATGGATAGACACAATTGTGTTCTATCTTTGTTCCGATTACCTTGAAGACTATCAACAGTTTGGTAAATGATTATCAGCCAGATGAATGATTAAAGAACAGAGATTTCCTAGACGGAAAATGGTTCAGAACATTTACTCTTCTAGATTTGAAGAATGGCTCCTGTATCACTCTATGTAGTGAGCATCATGTCTGATTACTCTGATAGAGCATGGTTTCGAGAGATGATGCAGCTGATGATAATGATGGTGCTTATGATCTAATCATGATCTAGTTTAAATATCTATGTTGTTGCTACCAGGTGAATGGTATGTTTTGTGCTCAAGACCATTACCTGTAATACCTCCCTAGCTAGGAGGGAGTGTTGATATTATGGTAGCTGCGGGAGGTATTTACCTCCACGTGTGAACCTGACGAGAATAGAATACTCCGGGAAGCAAGAAGAAACCCTAAAAGACTTGTCGGCTAATAAGCCTAAAAGACTTGTCGGCTGAAGAAGATAATTTATATTAGGTTATTAGCCTCCAAGAGAATAAGTCGACCAAAAATAATAATATATATTGAACAAACAGATACCCAGAATGAGAAGTCGGCCCAGGCAGTTAGCCAGAATTAGTATAAATACAGGAGGTCGGTTCTCATTCTGGCAGACAGTCTCAGAATTGCAGAGCAACACTTGTGCGCATTGCAGTGCCTAATTTTGTGCACAGGTTTGAGGAGAGTTGCCGGTGCAGCTGCTACAGCTAGCAGTTACGTTTTGGCTTGGAATATCTCTTGGCTAGGGTTTGGACTATTTGATCAGCTCTTGTTGGTGCGCTATCGTTGGGGAAAGGTGCGCTATCGTTGAGGAAAGGTGTGCTACCCTTTGTTTGGCTATGTAGCCTAGGGTTTGCTTCTGGAGTGATTCTCTGTCAAGTTTAAGGTGCTCGAAGGGTGGCTTCGGCCTATGGTTGGGTGACAATAGAGATATTGTCAATGGTAAAACGAGCACATCCATTATATTCTAACATATCCAACCTGTAAGAGGATCATAAATTAATTTATTAGAATGTAAAGGAGCATAAAATTTAAATGACAAGTTAATAATTTATAATTTTATAATGAAGTTGAAATTCTCTAACCTGTTGTGCTTTTTGGTGTGTATTTTTTCAAATACACTACAGTTGCGCTCACAACCAGAAGAGCTACATGTCTGGCTAAGCACATGAATTGCCATCTTCTGTAGAATAGGTACCTTTGCGCCATAGTTTTCCCACCAAGTATCTACAACGAATCAGAGAAAGTTGAAACATAAGAGAAGACAAATTGAAATTTGAAAAATAAATTTTGAAACTTAAAAGTTAAAAGTTAAAACAAGGTGAAACTTACTTGGCATTATGTTCTTCCTATCATTTATGGCCATATCAAACCCAAATAAGCCAATGGACCTCTTATAGAGTTCCAACTCTTTCGAAAGCTCTAATCGGTCCACTGCACTTGGCATGTAATGTCCCCACTTTGTGACATCATCACAGTGCAAAGGTTTATGATGACCAGAGTAGCCAGATGGATGTTATAGCGAGTACAGGGGTTATTGAGAGGCATTGTGGGGTCCAACTTGCATTGCTCATCATATTCAATCATTATGAGCCATTCCGCATAGGTTGGTTTTGGTTCCGTTGCATTCCGACGATTTCCATAATTTTGACTATTTTGAGCTATAAGTTAATTGAATTCACTGAAGAGGTCATTTTGGGCACATTACTTAGAGGAACCTCTTAGTGTAATAGCTCATTGGAATTGGGAGAAGCAACTCTACAAGATGGGATAGTGAGAAGTGACTTTCAGTGGCCAGGGAAGCCACAAGGAGAGATAAGGAGCTTTTCAGAGGTAAAAAGGTTAATTAATTAATTAAAGTGATTTAATTAATTAATTATTAATAAAATGAAAGTCACTTTGGAGGGACAAGGTGAGCCAAAAATTATAAAGGAAAGGCAAGGGCCTCTACTCATTCATTCATGTATGATCATATTTTGATATCTGGCTTTTAGCTAGTGAGCCCAGCATTGGGGGTTTTGAGGGTTTTGACTTAACAAACCCTAGAGGACGATTCGGTGGTGAAAGATTCCACCTAGCTTGTCCCAAGCTTGGTCTCGGAGATGCAATACGCTCCCACACCATTCTAGTTCAATACCTACTCAGCTATAAGAGGATTCTACATCAGTTACATGTGCAGATAGAGAGAGGGCGCACCAGTTGAGGGTTTCCAGCAAGAGGGGCGCACCATCGATTGAGGGAGGATTCATTCTAGCTAAGGAGAAGAGATTTCGGGAATTCCAGGTATTGGGTTTTCCTTGGAGGTACCATAGCGCCATTATTGGATGTTTTTGGAGGTATTCTTATGGAGGATTAATTGGCATTGAGAGAGGGACGATTTCCCTAAGAGGAGGGCGCACCATTATTTGGAGGGTAGCTAGATCTAAGGATCTAGCAGGTATTTTGCCAAGTTGAGCACTTGGGTTTTCATTGCCGTGCCCCGATCTATCATTCTAGTGGATTGGTGGAGTTGTTGGAGGTCTCTAGGAGAGAGGCCGAATTATTAGGGTTTCAGGCATCCAGGGGGGCACACCATTCCTTGAGGAGAATTAGATCTATAAGGTTTGAGAGTGGCCTTGGAGATTTGAGCACCTGGGTTGTGCTTACAGTTGCCCGATCTATCACTTGGCATATTTCTTGGGGTGATTGGACACTTTTGGCAGCAGGGCCGAATTGTTGAGGAGCTTCAGTTATCCAGCAGGGCATGGCACCTTCCAGCTTGGGGGTTTAGCATTCTTACAACCCAGATCTACTTGTATTCAGTCTTCATTGTGTATCCAGCCTTTGGAGGCTTATTGTAGTCTTCTATTGGAGCATTTTGTAGCAGCTCTATTGTCTATTTTCTTAGCCATCTGTTGAGCATTCCAGATTGGCATCTTCATTGTAGAAGGTTTCTCTATTTCATGAATAAAAGCAGATTTGAGATGTTTTGGCTTGTCTATCATATTGCATATGGTTGATGTATGTCCATGATTGTATCTTCTTGTTTATTGCTGCAAACACTCATATAAACACATCAATAAACCCTAAGGCCAAAATCAAGACGCCATTTAGCAAGTAAACACATCTAAACAAGCAGGTCAACGAAGTGTTTGATGAAATACCACAACCAATAAAAGTTTTAAAAGACACCCAAAACCGTGATGTTCCTTGCATCTTGGCTTGGGAACATTACAGTTGTATCATAGCTTAAATCCTGCCAACCTGAGGGATCTCACATAGGGATAAATGGATAGTTGGAAAGAAATGGATGAGATAGCCTTTGAGATAACATGCTTGGAGATAATATATTCCGGCCTTAGCGAGGAAAATAGGGCTCTAATAACCTTTCGTTAGTATGTAGCCTTTAGAAAGCCTAGTTGGAGCGAAGAGGATATCTTACATGGGATCATCATAGTAGATAAAAAGAAAAAAGAAGCAACTAGATGGTTGGAAGAACAGAGGAGCCCCACACCCATTAAGAGCACACAACCTTGCTACAATTGCAAGGGGCCGTGGGAACCATATCATGGGTGCAAGGATAAGGACCAGAAGCACACTATTGAGGTACACTATGACAGTGATGATGAGATGAGTGAGGATGGAGCGATAGATGATGAATTGGGACAGTCTGATGATGATAGTGACGCTTGCACAGAGGCTAGTGATAGTGACTCTTGTACAAAGGATGATGCTACAAGCACACTTGAGGAGAATGATGACCCTTGTGTAGTGGATAGGCAACTGGATGGACATGACGATAGCACCAGTGTCTCAACAGACATATCACATACCATTGATGACCTTACGCCTCAACAGAGGGGTGACACTAGTGAGGAGTCACTCGTGTTAGCACCTAGAGATGATGAGCTTCCTATGATGGCCGTGACACATATGTCATCCTTCCAGACACCCCTGATAGTCGCGTCACATGAGGAGGTCAGTGGCATGTCAGATAGGGTTGATGAGCCTTGTGTAAGGGATGCACACCATAGACATGTAGATCTACCGATCCAGGAGGAGATACAGGGACTACAGATAAGGGACCTTACACATACAGATCAAGCAGAGAAGATTGAGTCACAATTTTTGGAGACTCCATTAGTTGAGCAGATTGTGGATACTGACAGGTTGATGGGACGCTCACTTCCAGGATCAACTTGCATTGATGAGGATGCGCTCTTTAGTAGTCAGGATGACCATAGCACGTGTCTGGATACATCTATATGGGATCCGGGCCCAGATGATAGTAGCAGGTTGAGTGCACAGGAGGATACAAATGCTCATACAGGATACAGTGTGATTCAGAGGGTGATAGCACCTAGTGATGGGGTGCAATGGCAGACAGGAGGACCCAACATCACAATAGATAGTGGGTAGTTCAACACGTTATCTTATGCAAAGAGTGTTTTTGGGGACTCCAGAGTTAAGACTAGCAGGACTGACAGTGGCAGTGAGGGATATGAGGTGGCACCTCAGCATGACCATGATCAGGAGCCACACCACTTAGCAACACATTTGAGAGTCAGTGAGGCTATGATCATGGAAGTCACGAAGCGCAGTGATGACATGCATGCATTGATGGTAGATTACTGCTGGAGAGCGTCAGTGGCACATGTAAGTTCAGATGAGGGAATTGCCATGGATGATTTTCATACTCTCAGGGAGAGAGTATTTGTGATGAGGACCGACTACCAACAATTGTTGACTAACAGAGATTATCTATTGAGGGTTGGTGAGATGTATCATGAGGCTTTGAGGGAGTAGGAGTTGGAGATGGACTGACTCACTCAGGAGTTAGAGAGCACTCGAGGATTCTTGAGAGGCACATATACAACCCTTCAAGAATCAAAGTCTAGGTCAGATGAGTCTCTTGAGGAGATTTGTCAGAGATCCACTTCATCTGTCTTAGTGGACACTCAGATGTATCAGTCAGTCACGTTGATAGAGGATGTTGGTGATCTAGCAGAGGAGCACCAGTTGATGGAGGACACTTCCATTTGTGTTCCGAGAGCGGTTGACCTCCATGTAGAGGTTGATCCAGCAGTATGCCCAGGATCTATGATGCAACATGAGTCTAGGGGAGACGACATGAGTATGCCGAAGCATACAGTGATTAGTGATAGCTCACAGGTACATGCCGAGATGTATGGTGGGATTCAAAGGGGTGTACTGCCTTGCAGGGAGGAGACACACTTAGGGGAGCATGTAGAGGCCACTCCTTTACAGCAGTATATGGTTATGAGATATCACCTTCACCGTTTCAGCAGTTGCGTGGGTGATAGGAGATGGAGATTGGTTTACCAACAGTTGGGGAAGTTACTTCTGGTTGTACTTGATGATTGGGGTTTAGTGAGGGCTACAGGTGAGAAGTTATCAGGGGTATAGGTAGACGTGCTCTTGGTCGAGTCCTTGGGATTGACCGAGGCAGGTGGTATTTTTCAGCGCTACAGTCAGCTACAGATGTCTCTGTTACCTTTTCCCGACACTTTTATCATGGACAACAACATGAGGAGAGATAGACAGTGGTAGAAGGCATGGGGAGTGCCTAGGTCGAGGCCACCTGACATGAGTATCTTTACGGCATCCAGTTGGATAGAGATGGATCGTCATAGGCAGCCAGTTGATACTTGGTGTGTGATAGAGAGCATCATGGGCCAGGTGATAGCATATGAGCACAGAGGGCTTTTGACAATGATTAGTCTCACAGAGGAGCAGTTTGAGGAGATTGGAAGTGATAAACTTCCAAGTTTGCCATGGGATCCAGGAGTTCGTTTTGTTAGCAGGATGTTCATGTTGACCCAGGTTGCGCCAGAGAGCCACACACTCCACCTTAGTTTGGTTTGGAGTGGGCCTGCACGTACTTGTCCTATGGGGCGAGACCTTTTCTCCCGCTTGATCGTCATGATAGGGCATGGAGATGTTTGGACAGGTACTTCTTCTACAGAGGTGTCTTCACTGATACAATTTCTGGACAACAGGTCCAATGGTCACAGGTATTTCAGCTGGAGGACCCAGGAGAGGAGGATTCAGGATGTATGCAGGGAGTAGACAGTCATGGTCAGAGTAGTGCAGGGCCAGCGGGGTGATCTTCGATAGAGGTTAGCATGGGACCCAGGGATTGCAGGGATGGGCATTTCACTGACTGACAAAGGCGAGTGGACCTTTGTAGGGGGAAGTTGTTCTAACTTTCCATTGAGCTTCAGTGTTGAGAGGAGCGCATCACTTGCGGGTGTCTCACGGAGGTCTTGCAACTCCTCATTCTGGCATCAACATGTGCAGTTGATGGAGGCCGTATGGATCTTGGTGGAGACTTGGAGGATGGATTCATTTCGAGATGAGGCCATGTCTCATATGCAGGAGACTTCTGGAGTTGGTATATTTCAGGGTTATACTTCCCAGGGGCTAGCAGTTCATGACTTTATATGGGACCTAGGGGGGAGAGTGTATGAGTGTTCATCTCTGGATGGGTTCTACTGTGTATCCCACAGGTGGACATGGGATCCTGGTATTTTAATTGAGGGGATTTGGTTATTGCTTGAGGACAAACAATTTTCTAGCAGGGACGACTGTAATGTCCCCACTTTGGGACATCATCACAGTGCAAAGGTTTATGATGACCAGAGTAGCCAGATGGATGTTATAGCGAGTATAGGGGTTATTGAGAGGCATTGTGGGGTCCAGCTTGCATTGCTCATCATATTCCATTATTATGAGCCATTCCACATAGGTTGGCTTTGGTTTCGTTGCATTTCGACGATTTCCATGATTTTGACTATTTTGAGCTATAAGTTAATTGAATTCACTGAAGAGGTCATTTTGGGCACATTACTTGGAGGAACCTCTTAGTGTAATGGCTCATTGGAATTGGGAGAAACAACCCTACATGATGGGATGGTGAGAAGTGACTTTCAGTGGCTAGGGAAGCCACAAGGAGAGATAAGGACCTTTTTCAGAGGTAAAAAGGTTAATTAATTAATTAAAGTGATTTAATTAAATAATTAAATATTAATAAAATGAAAGTCACTTTGGAATGACAAGGTGAGCCAAAAATTATAAGCTTGGTCTCGGAGATGCAATATGCTCCCACACCATTCTAATTCCAGACCTACTCAGCTACAGGAGGATTCTACATCAGTTACATGTGCAGATAGAGAGAGGGTGCACCAGTTGAGGGTTTCCAGCAAGAGGGGTGCACCATCGATTGAGGGAGGATTCATTCTAGCTGAGGAGAAGGGATTTCAGGAATTCCAGGTATTGGGTTTTCCTTGCAGGTACCATAACGCCATTATTGGATGTTTTTGGAGGTATTCTTATGGAGGATTGATTGGCATTGAGAGAGGGACGATTTCCCTAAGAGGAGGGCGCACCATTATTTGGAGGGTAGCTAGATCTAAGGATCTAGCAGGTATTTTGCCAAGTTGAGCACTTGGGTTTTCATTGCCGTGCTCTGATCTATCATTCTAGTTGATTGGTAGAGCTATTGGAGGTCTCTAGGAGAGAGGCCGAATTATTAGGGTTTCAAGCATCCAGGGGGCGCACCATTCCTTGAGGAGAATCAGATCTATAGGGTTGGAGAGTGGCCTTGGAGATTTGAGCACCTGGGTTGTGCTTACAGTTGCCCGATCTATCATTTGGCATATTTCTTGGGGTGATTGGACACTTTTGGCAGCAGGGCCGAATTTTTGAGGAGCTTCAGCTATCCAGCAGGGCGTGGTACCGTCCAACTTGGGGGTTTAGCATTCTTACGGCCCAGATCTACTTGTGTTCAGTCTTCATTGTGTATCTAGCCTTTGGAGGCTTATTGTAGTCTTCTATTGGAGCATTTTGTAGAAGCTCTATTGTCTATCTTCTTGGCCATCTGTTGAGCATTCCAGATTGGCATCTTCATTGTAGCAGGTTTATCTATTTCATGAATAAAAGCAGATTTGAGATGTTTTGGCTTGTCTATCATATTGCATATGGTTGAGGTATGTCCATGATTGTATCTTCTTGTTTATTGTTGCAAACACTCATATAAACACATCAGTAAACCGTAAGGCTGAAATCAAGAGGCCATTCAACAAGTAAACACATCTAAACAAGTAGGTCAACGAAGTGTTTGATGAAATACCACAACCAAGAAAAGTTTTAGAAGACACCCAAAACCGTGATGTTCCTTGCATCTTGGCTTGGGAACATTACATGGCACCATCCTTGGACACACTCAAAGAAGCCAGACATAACCTCTGAATCAAACCTGAAGCCATAGCTGTAAGAGAATGCAGGGTTGAGGTATAACCCTGCAGCATGAATGGGGCAATGGAGTGTGTTGTTCCATCGGTCATCAATCACCATCCATATCATTTCTTTTCTCTCATGCCTTTGATCCCCCTTGTCCACATAATAAGCATGAATGGACTCTTTGGCCCTATCCATGACTTCATATAGGTAGCCCATTGCGGGCTTGTCCCCATCGACTAAGCAAAGAACCTTGCAGAGCTTGTGTTGAGCTTGCAGAGTATCAGGTTCCTTTCTATTTATCTTCCTTGTATTACATGCTTGAAGCACACCATATATATACATTCATCTCAAATTGGTTTTCCCCGGGGGGCATTTATCCAGGGTCATGTTGACCAAAAATACCTGTGTTCATTTTATGTATGTTAGAGTTTAGAACAACATTATTTCAGCACTAATAGATCTCTAGGTGTGTTATATAGCTTATGGTATGCATGTGCTAACATCTTGTGACAAAACTACATGCTAGAGCACCCATTTGGCCTATGTAACCGTAACAAATCAGCGAAGAAGTTACTGAACAGTATGCTGTCCTAGAACAGCAGCAAACCATTGTTAGACAGTTGAAACTTAGAACCAACTTGAGGTCAAAGACAGACCTAGTTGGCAGCTTGATAGGACCTGGAAAATATTCATGATATTAGAGCTTGGTGGCTGATTTTTGCTGAGTTTTGGACAGCATATTGAGGGACTGTTTTAGATACCTTTTGGGCAGATTTTGTGGACAGCCATTGACAGAGTTTAGTGGCAGCTTGTTGACAGATTTTTGTGGAGGGTTGTAGAGCAGTTGTTGGACATTTTTGTCAGTCTCTTTTCACACCTACGTGGTAGGAGTGAGGCTGATTTTTCATGACCTCTTTTCAGACCTATATTGCTAGGAATGAGGTCGGTGTTCGTCTGCCTCTTTTCACACCTGTGTTGACAGGAGTGAGGCAACGTTTCTTTGCAGTTGTAGCATCGGAGTGAGTGCAACGGGCAGTCATGTCAGCATCTCTGATCTGTGTGGAGGATAGGCTAGCTGGAGTAAGAAACTGGTCGCCTTGGAAGGCCAAGATCATCTTTGTCTTAGAAGACCTCGAACTATGGGATATAGTTGAGGCAGTTGTCCCTGTTCCCCTTGCTACTGCTCCCATCTTGTTAGCAGAGTTTAGGAAGAGGAACAACAAAGCAAAGAGGACGATATGTGATGCAGTGCGGGATCACATCATTCCCCACTTGACTGGGAAAACTTGGGCATTTGAGATGTGGGCATCTCTATGCAAGCTTTATGAGAGCTCTAACTAGAACCGAAAGATGGTTCTTCATGATCGACTCCGAGGCATTCCCATGCTCCAGGATGAGTCAGTCACTTCTTTCCTTAGCCGATACACCCAGATTAGAGACGAGCTTGGAGCCGTTGGAGAGGTTGTGGCCCCAGATTCTATGGTGAGGACAGCCTTAAACAACTTCACCAAACCATGGGGTCCATTCGTTCGTGTCATTGTTACCAGGGAGGTCATGCCCACATGGGAGAGGATGTGGGATGCCTTCGTTCAGGAGGAGACTAGACTTGTGGCAGAGGCTTCTGGACAACATCAACAACAGACAGTGCAGGGTGATGAGGATCTTGCTCTTTGGACAAAGGGAAAGAAGAAGACTGATCGGGGAGGTCTGTAGGGTCCCAAGTTTGGGGCCCCACCACAGGGAGGAGAGAACAACAGTGGGTCAAAGAGAGACATGAGCACAGTGAGATGCTTTGCTTGTAGGGAGATGGGTCACTATGCATGACAGTGTCCCAAGAAGAAGAAGAAGCTGTAGGATGTTTCAACAGTGACAACAAAGGAGCTTGAGTTCGATGAGCAGTTTGAGAGAGAGTGTGCATTCACGACTACTTTGTCTGTTGTCACACCATCCAACATCAGGTGGGGAGACAGAGTTGAGGAGGACCTATTGACTCATAGTAGTGATTCAGACGGAGCTTAGACTCAGGTTTCGTGGACACCATCATCAGGGGTGACTGGTCCACCCGGGACAACTTCAGTTTCAGAGTTGCCAAGATAGAGGGTTGGTGCAGGGGCTTTAGAGCATCAGAGATTGATGAGGAGGAGCAGTAGGGCACCACAGAGGCTTGAGCCTCACTTAGCTACAAAGACGGGCAGATCAGGTTCTGGATCCACTTTAGGTGGAAGCTACTTGGCGAGAGGCCAAGTTGAGGATCTTGGTGAGATGCCGAGATCCAGGTACTCTTGGTGAGATACCAAGAGGGGGAGACTTTTGGTGAGATGCCAAGAGAGTGACTCTTGGTGAGATGCCAAGAGTAGTGACCGTTGCGAGATGCTAGGAGGTAGAAATCCTTCATGGGAGACCAAGGTGGAGATCTTTGGTTTGATACCAAGATCTAGGTGATCTTGGATAGGTGGAGAGACACTTCCATCTATGGATCATGCAGATTGAGCAGATCTGTGTCAGACTACTTTCATTGATCAGGGTACAACCATACTCATCGAGTAATTGCCAGTAGGCAACAATATCCACTGCAGGGATGACATTGGTGGTGAAGGGCACTTTCCTTGGTAAGAGGGAGTGTTGAGATTTGGGTACCTTGGAAAGTGGTCCCCTTGTGTTATGAGCCTCTAAACACATGTGGAAAGTATTTTGTACCTTGTACTATGTACTTGATGTCTAATTCCACTTTGACTAGGAGATTTAAGTCAAAAGTGAAATTTGGTCATTTTAGCCTAAAATGACAATTAATTCACTTTGTGGGTGAATTAAGGGACATAAAGTGAAACTATGGAAACTTAAGTAAAGTGGGTTTTGAGTTGAGATTTACTTGAGATGATCTCAACCATTGACTTGGGATGAGATGAGATGATCTCATCCACCCACTTTTTAGGTTTCTTCATGCATCCTTAAGGAGGGCGCATAGGGCAAAGGAGAGCTCAATTGTTCACCTTGAGAGTTTGGTGAGGAGTAGAGAGGTGAGAATTTAGAGGAGAGCTCAACAAGATAGGTTGCACATGTTCATGGAGGGCGCAAGGCAGTTGGAGTCTCGTTTATTTGTGTTGAGTGTATTTGCTAGGAGAAGGGCGCACTTGAGGAGGAGGGCGCATGTCTACCTAGTAGCAGGTTGCGTGGATCTTCTTGTTTCTGATTTGTAGGTTGTGGATGTTGATTTTTCAATAGACAAGGTTAAGCATGAAGTTCATGTTAGAATATGAAAGATTGTGCTCGTTTTACCATTGACAATACCCTTGTCACCCAACCATAGGCTGAAGCCACCCTCCGAGCACCTTGACCTTGACAGAGAAGAATACTAGTAGCAATCAATAGCCAAGCAAGGCTAATGTACCAAGCAAGAATAGAAACCAAGCTGATCAGATAGTCCCACCCAGAAACTGGCGCAACACCTTCCCCAGAAACTTGCGCACAAAACTGCCAACTGCAGTGCGCAGAAACTGCTCTCTACAATTCTGAGAAGTGTGTCAAATGAGAGACTGGCGCCCTATATTTATAGTGATTCTGGCAGACTTACTGGGACCGACTTCTCCTTCTGGGTACTAATTAATTCATATTAATTATATTTATGCAACCGACATCTTGTCTAGGGTTTCCTTCATTTCTTTGCTTCCTTCCGGAACATTCTAATCTTGTCAAAAGTCACAATAGGGGTTCATACCTCCCGAAGCTACCATAACATCAACAGTTCATTCCATTTTAGCATTTAACTTAACCATAACCAATAATGTTGCAACAACCAAGATCACAAGAAGAAACACGATGCACAAGAAGTATCCTGGGAAACCCTTCTCAACAAGGGTAGAAAGCCCAGCCAAATCCTTTGCTATATTCTTCAAGAGAAAGACCTTCACCACCAAGAAAACCTAGCACACAAGAGGGTGCTTACAAACCCTAGAAGACAAGTGCTCAAGAGAGGTGCACACTTTTCCCAAGATGGTATACTTGCTGAAATTTCCGAACTCACACAAAAGATATGATTCCTCAATGGGGAATTTACCTTTACTTATATTAGACTTGACCTGTCAATAGAAGTGTCTATTGGCACAACAGGGTCGACCTCTCTATCTCATAATATAATTAATATTAACCAGATTAATTGTCTTTTACATCAATTATCAATCACATTAAGGTGGGGCGGACCTATACCCTTCACATTACAATTAGGGTTACAGGCAGGTCTGACTCTTGAACAATATAGCAAGGGATCTCATACACCCACTAGTGCTCAACCACTAGGGGCACATCCATAGGGATGTCCATATCTCTGACTCACTGCATTACACAGAAGAACCACTCTCACTAGTGCTCAGCCATTAGGATCACGTTCACCAGTGCTCGTCCACATGCACGTCCACTCAACAGATCTTCTTTCCCACTGCATTACACAGGGGAGTCATCTGGAATTTCTCATCAACTCTTTGCTCAGAGGAGGCTAATACATCATCTTCATTTATGTTTCATGATGATGCACCCAACACTTTGGGATTTCACATGTTCACCTTGTGCTTAGCCACAAGCACATCCAACTTTTCAGATCTCCTTTCTCACTGCGTTACACAGGAGAATCATCTGGAGTTCTTCTCAACTCTTTGTAAGGAGGAGGCATTCTCAACATTCCAGCTTTGTCTTAGATAGGAACCACACACCTCTCTCAGGGGCTCTCTCTCAGGTTTGTGTCCTGGAGAATGTCTCACGTAGCTGCAATCATCAACACTCCCTCTCAGCTAGGGAGGCATTTTCCATCAAGCCAAGTCTCTCACGAAAATACTCAAACTTTGTCTTGGCAAGTGGTTTGGTAAAGATATCTGCGATCTGTTCATGAGTAGGAAGATACTGCACGTGTCTTGTCTTCCTCTGCACCATGTCTTTGATACAATGATACTTTATTTCAACGTGTTTCGATCTATCATGAAACACAGGGTTCTCGGAGAGCTTTACACAGCGCTGGTTATCACAATGAAGAGTAGTAGGATCCATCTCATGATCGAACAAGTCAGTCAGAAGTTTGTGAAGCCATACTGCTTCGCGGACTGCTACACTCAATGCAATGTACTCTGCCTCTGCGGTGCTCAATGCCACAGAGCTCTGTTTTCTGCTACAGCAAGAAACCATGGCAGACCCTAAAGTGAAGCAACAACCGGAGGTGCTTTTTCTGTCCACTGCACTTCCTGCCCAATCTGCATTGACATATCCCTGTATGCTCAAGTCTACACTGGAGGCATATCTTAGGCCATAACCAACTGTTCCTCATAAGTATCTCAATACATGTTTTGCGGCTATCTAGTGTGTCTGTTTCGGTTGGCTCATAAACTGGCTAAACACATTTACTGCATAGCAAATGTCTGGTCTGGTGTTAACCAGATACATCATTGATCCAATCAACTGTCGGTATACGTGTGGATCTACATCTCCTGAATCAATATTACTCATCTTCTTCAAGTCCATTACCATTGGAGTGGGCATGGATTTGCATTCTGTCATGCCGAACTTTTTCAGTATCTCCATAGTATATTTTCCTTGACTCAGGAAAATCTCATCTGTCTTTTTCCATACTTCTAGTCTCAAGAAGTAATGCATCAACCCCAAATCCTTCATTTCAAATTTAGCAGTCAATGCTCATTTGCATTCAACAATGAGTCTCTCTGAACCGGTGAGGAAAAGATCGTCCACATATAGGACCAAAATCAAACACTCATTGCCATCAATATGATAATATAAGTTTGGATCAACAACACTTTTGTTGAAGCCCAAGCTCATCAGAAATCCATCCATTTTCTCGTACCAAGCACGTGGTGCTTGTTTTAGACCATATAGGGCTTTCTTTAATCTGCATACATGAGATCTTTCGTTGGGTACAATGAATCCTTCTGGCTGCTCGATATAAACTTCTTCCTCAATTTCACCATTGAGAAAAATTTTCTTTACATCCATCTGATGTAGCTTCCAACCCATGAAAGCAGCTAGTGCAATGATAGAACAAATGGAGGTGTATCAGGCTACTGGAGCAAACGTCTCATCATAGTCAACTCCCTCTACTTGTGAGAACCCTCTGGCCACAAATCTTGCTTTGTATTTTTCGATGCTTCCATTAGCTGCATGTTTGATTTTATAAATCCATTTGGAAGTCAGTGCAGACTTTCCCTTTGGTCTTGGAACAACATCCCATACATCATTTTTCAATATAGATTGGTATTCTTCAGTCATGGCATCTTTCCATACTTGTTCTCCTGAAGCTTCTCCATGACAAGATGGCTCTGAGTCAATAATGTGGGTCATGGTTGAAAGGTAGCTTGAGAATCTTGTTGGTCTCTTGTTCTCTCTGGTTGTTCCTTGTGGGGCTTTATGGCCTTCTTTTTCTTGTAGAGTTTGTCGGGCCCAAGTAGGCCTTTTATGTCCAACTGTAATATCTATGGGTATGTTGTTTGGAGCAACTGGATCGACTGGAACAACTTGATCGGTTGGAACAACTGGATCAACTGGAATAATGTCTGTCTCCCTCTGCACGGGGAGAAGGCATTGTCTCACTATCAATTTCCATCTGAGCTTCTCTGGATTTTTGGAAGGCTACTTCTTCTTCAAAAGTAACATCTCTGCTTACTTCAATTTGTCTCTAACCAAGAATGTAGATTCAATATGCTTTTGAGGATTCACTGTATCCTACAAATGTGCCCTTTCTTCCTAAAGTTTCTAGTTTGGATTTCTTTTCTTTGGGTACATGAAAATATACTGGACATCCAAATATTCTGAAGTGTCCAATCTCAGGCTTCACTCCAATGAAGGCTTCTTCTGGAGTAATGTTCTTTAGGATCTGATGAGGACTTCTGTTTTGAACATATACTGTTGTCATACATGCTTCTGCCCATAGAGCCATAGGTAGACTCTGATCATGTATCATTGCTTTGGTTGCCTCAATGATAGTTCTATTTTTCCTTTCAACAACCCCATTTTGTTGAGGGTTGTAAGGCACTTTGAACTCCCTCTTGATCCCTGCTTCAATACAAAAACTGCTGAATTCTTTTGAGGTGTATTCTCCTCTATTATCTGATCTTAATATCTTGATTTTTCTTCCAGTCTGGTTCTCAACCCGAGCTTTGAATTCTTGGATTTTTACAAGGACTCCATCCTTGTTTTTCAGAAAGTAAATCCAAGTTTTCCAGCAGTGATCATCTATGAAGAGTACATAGTATAAGTACCCATTCAGAGATGCAACAATCATTGTCCCACATACATCTGA
This sequence comes from Picea engelmannii, assembly GCA_009831015.1. Lineage (NCBI taxonomy): Eukaryota > Viridiplantae > Streptophyta > Pinopsida > Pinales > Pinaceae > Picea > Picea engelmannii. The sequence continues at coordinate 41,242 of ML827474.1, read as the reverse complement.
ATGTATAAAGTCCAAGATTTCCTTGGATCTATTGTCACTGCTTGAGAAGGATCCTTTAACATTTTTGCTAAGGGAACAACCTTTGCAAACACCTTTATGCTGAATCTGTATTTCTGGTAGACCTGTTAACATTTTCCCTAGAGTTGGAAGATCTCTATAATGAATGTGAGCAAGTCTTTTATGCCATAGCTCACTCAAGCTGATAGTGTCATGTAGCAAGGCTTGGACTGGTTTGATGGTTAATCTGTACAGGCTGTTTTCTCGGACACCAATTACCTTGGTAGAACTTATATGAGAGTCTTTGTGCCATGCAAGAACTCTTCCTTCTAATAAGGTACTCTTGTAGCCTTTGTCTTCCAAGGTAGAAATAGAGACAAGATTCCTCTTCATTCCGGGTACATATAATACTTCCTTTAATTGAAGCTACATATCTGAATCTAGTTGGAAGGTAGAATTTCCAACTCCTCTTACATTATATCTGGCATCATCTCTAAGAACAACATGTAGATATGTTTCTTTCTCAATGAAATGTGTTAGGTGATCTCTAAGACCGATCATGTGCCTGGAGGCACCACTATCAATTAACCAAGTATTATCATTGGTAGGGACCATACCTGAGAGTGCTGAGATGTTGATGTCTTCATTTCTTTGAGGTCTTGTCTTCCTGGAACTGAGTTTGCTTGAACCATCAAGCTTGCCTCCCATCATGATTTTGCTAATTTTTTGGATTCTTCACAAACCCTTGTCAACTAGGCTAGAAAACCTAATGGCTAGGCTAGGCTAACACTTTTAGGTTTTGTTGGGCTTATGACTGCCAACAATAAGACTTTGAAGGATATGATAGTCCTGGTAAGTTGAATAGCTCCTTCAATGGGTTGCAGAAACACAATTCTAATTTTTTTTGCAGAAATTAGCAGAACCCTAGAAACCCTAGGGCCAAAAAGTCAAATTGCTCAGAATTGCAGTTTGAGACTTGTTGGAGGTGCCCTGAGGGAGGCTGTACACACCTATTCCCTTTTTAGCCCCAAGATCCAAGTGCCAAGTGCTGAAAACCCTCAGAAGAGTAGGCCGTACGGATTTTCTGGGAACCCTAGGAGGTCTGTAGGGTTTCTGCAGAAGAGAGAGAGAATGGTTGAAAGTTGTTTGTGCAATGGGTTCTTCGAGACCTATGCTCTGAAACAATGTTGATCTTTCAATAGACAAGGTTAAGCATGAAGTTCATTCCATTTTAGCATTTAACTTAACCATAACCAATAATATTGCAACAACCAAGATCACAAGAAGAAACACCATGCACAAGAACACAAGAAGTATCTTGGGAAACCCTTCTCAACAAGGGAAGAAAACCTAGCCAAATTGTTTGCTATATTCTTTAAGAGAAAGACCTTCACCACCAAGAAAACCTAGAGGCTAGCACACAAGAGGGTGCTTACAAACCCTAGAAGACTAGCACCCAAGAGAGGTGCGCACCTTTCCCAAGAAGGTATACTTGCTGAAATTTCCAAACTCACACAAAAGATATGATTCCTCAATGGGGAATTTACCTTTACTTATATTAGACTTGACTTGTCAACAGAAGTGTCTATTGGCACAACAGGGCCGACCTCTCTATCTCATAATATAATTAATATTAACCAGATTAATTATCAATCACATTAAGGTGGGGCCGACCTGTACCCTTTACATTACAATTAGGGTTACAGGCAGGTCTGACTCTTGAACAATATATCAAGGGATCTCATACACCCACTAGTGCTCTGCCACTAGGGGCACATCCATAGAGATATCCATATCTCTGGCTCACTGCATTACACAAAAGAACCACTCTCACTAGTGCTCAACCACTAGGATCACGTTCACCTGTGCTCGTCCACATGCACGTCCACTCAACGGATCTTCTTTCCCACTGCATTACACAGGAGAGTCATCTGGAGTTTCTCATCAACTCTCTGCTCAGAGGAGGCTAATACATCATCTTCATTTCTGTTTCATGACGATGCACCCAACACTTTGGGATTTCACACGTTCACCTTGTGCTCAGCCACATGCACGTCCAACTCTCCAGATCTCCTTTCTCACTGCATTACACAAGAGAATCATCTGGAGTTCTTCTCAACTCTCTATAGGAGGAGGCCATCTCTACGTTCCAGCTTTGTCTCAGATAGAAACCACAGACCCCTCTTAGGGTCTCTCTCTCAGGTTTGTGTCCTGGAGAATGTCTCATGTAGTTGCAATCATCAACAGTGGAGAGGGCAAGCAAAAGGTAGTTTGCATGCAAGAGTTCTTCAATCAACAAAGAGACAGAGCAAGGGCGCAAGGGTCTTCAGGGACAGTCAAGGAAGGAGGGGGCACACTCTTCTAGGGGCGCACATCCCAAGGAACCATTGAAGAACTTGTGTTGAGCTTGCAGAGTATCAGGTTCCTTTGTATTTATCTTCCTTGCTGTATTACATGCTTGAAGCACACCATATATATACATTCTTCTCAAACTGGTTTTCCCGGGGGGGGGGGTTTATACAGGGTCATGTTGACCAAAAATCTCTGTGTTCATTTCATGTATGTTAGAGTTTATAACATCATTATTTCAGCACTAATAGATCTCTAGGTGTGTTATATAGCTTATGGTATGCATGTGCTAACATCTTGTGACAAAACTACATGCTAGAGCACCCATTTGGTCTATGTAACTGTAACAAATCACCGAAGAAGTTACTGAACAGTTTGCTGTCCTAGAACAACAACAAACCATTGTTAGACAGTTGAAACATAGAGCCAACTTGAGGTCAAAGACAAACCTAGTTGGAAGCATGATAGGACCTAAAAACATTTTATGCACAACCTCTGCACAAGCTGTCTGGTTTTTTCTGGATCTCTGGAAGTCCCGTCACCATCTTGCTCACACTCGGTAGGGCCTTGTATTGTAGGTGAGCAAATCTTTTATGCCATAATTCACTTGGATTCACATTGTCGTGAATTAATGCTGAATCTGATCGCCGTTTCAATTTGTAGAGTCCTCCCTCTTGAACTCCATTCACCACAGCATCATCAAAAGTCTTCCCTCTAGGCCATGTTATCGCACAGTTTGTAGTTAAGGTAAAAGACGGATGAAAGGAGGTCAAATTGGCCACTGTCACCTCAATGGGATGGCTCTTTCTATTTAGGAAGGTAAGGCCCAGGGGAGACGTCCCCAGTGACCTGGGGTTTTGAGAAGGCAAAAGGCTTAAGAGCTAAAAGATAATTTCCCTCGCACAAGTCACCACCGAGCAGAAAGTACGACTTATAGCCAATAAAGATAAAAGATAACCGGAAATAGTAACCAAGGTGTGTACTTGCCCGAGACAAAGCAACAAGGAAACTATGCATATGCAAGATCTCTTGCTTGGTTAGTACTTCATATAATCAATGACTTTCTGATAATAAGCAATTGAGCAATAATATTGAAGAAGTAAATCAATGTTTATACAATAGCAATGATTACACAATATCACTTCACAATAAATGCTAATGAAGCTTCAAAATAAACAATGGCAATTTATCATCATTGTAACAATACTTGAAGCAACGCTTTAGCTAATCATTCAATTGCTTTTAAAGACAAATAAATGCTGCAATGAATATGTTTATACCACAAGTAAAAGGTAGCAGCAATAGGGTTAGAAGATTAGTCTAGGCTAGGGTTAGAAAGCTTAGTAAAAAATTGCTCAAAGTGTCTAGAAGTTGTTTGTGATCAAAGTACTCAATACACAAACAAAAGTGTTTTAAGTGTTTGTGATCCTGTAGATCAGTGCGTTGCTAGGGTATATGGACTCAAAAAGGGCCGCAAAGGTTGAAGGACTGAAATGATGATGAAATACCAAAGACAAGAGGGTTAAATGTTGAGGTGTTGCTAAAGAAAGGCCTCAACAATGAAACCCTAGGGGAGAGAGGCTCACTAAGGTGTAGAAACCCTAGGCCTTAGTGCTCTCTCCTTCTTTAGCTCGATGGCAATAATAAAAACGGTAGCTTGAATAGTGATTGATAAGGTCTAAGACAAGAGAGTTTGTAAGTGATGTGTTGCTAAAGCAAGGCTTCACTAGACAAACCCTAGGGAAAAACGACTCATCAAGGTGTAGAAACCCTAGGCCTTGGTGCATTTTTCTCCTTCTTAGCTCAACAACAAGGATAAAAACGGCTAGGTTTAGAAGAATAGAAGTAGAGTGTTGCTATGGCAAGGCTCTATCTATCTTTAGCAAAGTCAAATAGCTCTTGACTTGGTAGGGACATGAGACAAGGACCTAGGTTTTAATTCAACAAATTATAATAACAAAATGCAAGTAAAATAAACCATAACCATTCAATTAAGAAGTGTTGCGGAAATTCACTTACATAAACCAAGAAATCATGTAGCAAACCCTAGTTGTAAACCTTCCACCAAGAAGAAATGCCAAAAATGCCAAGAAAAGTCTTCCTTCAAGAAGTGCACCTCACTATTTCAGCCAAAACCCTAGAATAGGGCACAAATTTCAGACCTCACTAATGTGTGAGTGCTAGATGATGAAAATATGAAGGTAAAAACCCTCAATATATAGCATACCATTGACCTAAATCATCAAAAGGCTGACAAGGCCAATATAACAAAATAATACTATTTTACATTAAATGTCATAAATGAAACCCTAATCAAGCAAAAGTGAGAAGTCATCCCCTTTCTAGGGTGGCATTAGCCCTTTCTAGGGCAAATGTAGCCTCCTGGAGCAAAACGTTAGCCCTCCTTGGGCTTCTCCAATCTGCCACACGTGCCAAAACTGCCATAGCTATCTCCCAAAACATCCACAGTGCTGGATGATGTAATGGGCATCCTGGGTGACTTTCTGGATCTTCCAGGGCCAACGTTCCAATGAAAAGGGTACAACCCCCCTAGGTAAGGCTCTGCCAAGGTGCCTTTGTGGAACGTCCTCCTCTTCTCCGGTGCAAACCCCTTTGTCCTGTCTCTGCCCCCTGCTGGGGTCTCAACATCCATCTGGTGGGCTCTTCAGCCCCATGGAGGTCCGAACTAATCATCTCCCCATGTGTACCTGTCCAATGTGGTACCTGTCCGTCGGGTATGATCCTGCACACCAATAGATATGCCCTCCATGGGCTCATAAGTCACAGGGATCATAGCAATGTCAATCACATCTCATCATCAATATTATTAAACATGTGCATGAAACCCCTTTTACCTAGTCAAGTGCTCAAAGACATTATAGAAATCTGCAATACAAGTTTGGAGGAGGTGACAGGGCGTCCTATTGGGCTAGTGTCCACTGGAAAAGGGATGTTTCCGAAAGAGATTAAATCCAAGTCATGTAAATGGGTGAGGTGGATAAGGGATGTCCTGACAAAGGGTGCAGTGAAAGCAGGGAAATGCAGGGCTTACCTGTGGGTGCCTTTTTAGAAGGCGAGTTGCACCTGTCTTGGATGCAAATGTTTCCAAGCCTATTCATGCCTTTTATTCTTTATTCTTTATTGTCTTTTCTTCAAGAAGCTAATCAGGGGACATTGCCTTGGCGTGGTGACCAGTGGTGGCAATGTTACCCACAAGCACTTTCACGGAGATGAGAAGGCTGGCTCGTGATGAGACCCCCTTTCTCTTGGCCATGCAACCAAGAGCCACTACCCTGGCGTGGTAACCAATTGCTAGTAGTGTCATACCGCTAGGTGCCCATGGACCTAATAGGCTGGCTCGTGATGAGACCCCCTATCCTCTGACTAGGTCTTGTTTTATTATTTTTATGGGTCTGTCTTGTTTCTTGCCGAGAAGCTTTTTACTGCTTTCTCGGGGATCCCTGGGCGAAGCATCTCGAGGTTTTATTTTTAGGCTTTTATCTTTTGCCAGCTTGCTTTTACCTTCTGGGCCTTTAGCCCCTTCTTCCCACAAGGCAAGGTACAACCCTTAAATGATTGGCCAACCCAATGCTCAGACAAATGTAATGGGATGGATGAGCGGGAAGCAATATGAAAAAATGGTAATATGACGGGAGCGGACGATGACTTTTCAGAAATCTCCCTAGTGGCAACTCAAAACCTATGGGCATAGGCTTACTAGGGCATCCTGTCATTCCCCCCAGTCATGGTCAAGTTGACAAGTATAAGATCCAAGCATTTGTTAGAAACAAAAGGAATTAAATGCACATATTCAAAGGTTTTGAGGATCAGAGTGACACATACCATGATACCCAGACTCATTACCTCATGGAGCAAGAACCATCTCTGATACAGGACCAAGCCGAAGGAGATGGATGCTGCTGCTGCTGACAAAGTGGAGGCGCTGAAAGGGAGAAAAGATGGGCCATGCTCAAGTCGATCTGTCTCTCGTTACTCCATGTCTAGGACCTGTGGGCCTCGAGACATGATCTCTTAGTTATCCCTAAAAGTGGGGATAACAGGCAACATAAGAACTTGTCCATCAAGAAATGCAACTCTGTAACCCTTCTCATCCAATGCTGAAATCGAGAGAAGGTTCTTCTTCAATCCAGGAACATAGAGAACTTCCTTCATCTTCATTGGCTTTCTTGAGTCTAGCTTGTAGGAGGCTTCTCCTATTCCTTTGATCGGATACTGATAGTCATCTCCCAATTTCACCTTGTGCGGTGAATCTTTATGAGTAAGGTTAGACAAGGAGTCTTTATAACCTGTCATGTGCTTGGAAGCCTCACTGTCCACCAACCAAATGTCACTTCCATGAGTGACAATTCCTGTAAGGGATGACATAAGAACATACTCCTCATCACTTTATTCATCTTCCTTTGCAACCTTCTTGGGTGGCTCATCATCTTCAGCTGTATAAACATGATGCCTTTTACCTCCTTCCTTTTCCCTTGGTCTCTGAATAAGGGAACAATTCCTAGAAATGTGTCCCATTTTTTGACAACAGAAACATTTGATATTTGGGTTATTTCTTCGGCCTTTGTGAAACTTCTTGGGTTTGGAGGGTTCTTTCTTTCTCTTTCCTTTCCTGGTGTGGGCGGCTAGGGATTGATCATCATCTATCATCTTGTCTTCTCTTGCTGCCATCCTTGCTTCTTCTTGGTTGCAATCTTCCCATAGCCTATTGAACTTGTGTAGCTTCCTTCTTGAGCACATCCCTTGAATAAATGCATCCCATGACCTTGGGAGACCATTCAAGGTAGTCATCACAATTTCTTCTCCATTCACTGTATAACCTGTTGTCGCCCTTATGCACACTTGCAGACGTGAGCTAAGTCCCGCTCACTTAGTGTGCCCTCGGAGACACAATGTCTAAGTTCTCGCCCACACTGTCACCTTGACAAGAACTTCTTCCGTCTAGGCTTACTCCTAGGGAA
>ML827474.1:15846-29369 GCA_009831015.1 Picea engelmannii | reverse complement strand
TCCCCATACCCACACTTGCACCCATCTCTACACTTGCCCCCACACCTTCGTGCAACAACCCTAGTTATTGAGGTTTTCATTGATTCCTTTCGAAATCTTAGATCTCAAAATAGACCCCATACGACCCCCTCGTTGATCATGCATCCATAGCTTTCAAAATCTTATTTAACCCATATCCTCTCCCGAGCCTATACATCTTTCTCAATCCATCATCCACATTCATTTTCACCATACATTAGATGGCATGTGCACTAAGAAACTTAAAGTTGTGCTCACCAATATCAATTAAATCAAGAACTATTAACAAAGATGAAATACTTTCCAATACACTATAATGAGGCACACTAGATGCTTTCCCCCACAGAACACATAGGTACATATAGTCACTTCCTTTATGACCTACCCTTATCCGTTTAGAAAGAAAGGTAATTTTGATGGTATATTATTCTTTCTTAGGAGTAAGAAGAGCATATTTGTCTAAAAAATGACTAGAAATTATGGACATGATCAAATATCAACATATAAGCCTTCTAGTAGGTCTTTTTTTTCTAAAATATCAATTTGCACCATTTTTTATACCCACACTTGGTTTATATACATCTTATCTCTATAGAATGTTCTTGACTAATCCTTGTTCATGGTGATAGTTCGACCATTAGCTCCTCATTGCTTCTCTAACGCACGGTACTCCAAGCTATTTATAAACTCAACTATATTAAAGTGATGTATATTGAAAACCTTTTAATATTGTATTCATAAAGTCTAGCTTGACATTCTTAGCTATGTACATCTTTGACTTTTCCAATAGGTTGGCATCTTCAGTTTGCCCCACCTGCTCACTTGCACATCTCTTTTTATACATTCTATTTTTCAAATATGGTGACCAAGACAACACTAATAGGTATCAAACTATCATGGTGGGCTATACACTCACCAAGCTTTTTTTATAGTGTTGAATGACTTGATTATTAAGTTTGTTGAATCCATAATCTTCAAACAAAAGGGCAATTAGGATTTAGATGCAACCATCAGACAAGTGACTAAATCTTTACACTACTGGGCATTTGGGATGAAGTCTAGAAGGCTTAGTTGTGAGTCACTTGGAACATACCCATAGAGATCTTGTTGCCTAAACTTCATTAACTCGATATTTCTCTTAGGATTTATAATGTCTATCATTTTGGGCTATAGTTATTTTGAGCACAATTTGAGGTTACCCCTAGGTTAGTTAAGAGTTTTTTTACATCATCTTGGGATAGAAACAAACCATCTTTACCCTAAGGACCTTTAACATTATCTACTTTATCTTGTGGAGCTAAATGCTGGGACATTCAAGCAAAATACCAACTATCTCTCGAGTCATACACACATTCATAGGATTGTTTAGCCTATATTGTTAAGAACACACTTGAAGTTTAGTCATAACATAATAATTTGGCAGTATAGTTGTGTAATCTTTAACTATTCTTTATTAGCGCAAAGGACTACATCCAGAGGAACCAATAGTCAGCCTTCAAAGTTCAAACAACTAACTTACAACCATTTTCAAGTTTATATCAACATAACAACTCGTTAACTTTGATGACTAATTTTTTCCCAAGCTTAAATGTTAAGAGTAGTTGTTGAGTAACATCGACAACTCCACTTTGGTGAATCTTCTTTGTGCTCTCTATCCCTTAGTGATATTTGATCTTGTTTGTCCCTTTCTATCACTTTATAGGATAGGCTTGGTACCCTCCCTTGTTCTTGGTGTTTTATGTTTTCCATTACAATTGTGTTAAGCATTCTTAGTTATTAGTAGGCATTTATATTATTAATTCATTTCATTTCATTTTTTTAATGTCTTAACTAATGGCACAAGCAAGCCATTTATCCTTATGAAACCTTGTTTGAATGGAGTATGCTTTCAACAATAAGAGATGACAACATTCATTGCAAGGTTTGGCGCCATTTGTTTATAATATTTAATGCTATTAATTTTTGTTTGTCTGTCCTCGATCATAAATTTCTTAGTCTATTAATTCACTTTGAGCAAAGTATTTTATGAGAAACATATGCTCTCACTTATGCCTTCTACATTCTTGTCATTTTAGGTGTATGCTGGAGCTAAGCCATTTCTTGAGAAGACCATAAGCATTCTTGTTGAGGGATTAATGGATACATTACTTGGTATTTTTAGTGAAAATAAAACAGAGGCTTTAAAGATGGTGGACGTAAATGGTTATTGTCAACTCATGCTAGAGGTAAATCATTATCTTTCAATGTTGCTTTTTTTTACACGTACATATTCTCTTTTGAATTTTTCATGGTCCTTTTTAAATGATTTTATTGTTTTAGATCAGGAATATATTATTCAGTTCATATTTCCTCTTAAAAAGATCACATGCGCTCCAGATTTATCTTCTTGATTTATAAATTTAGAGAAATGGTAACAATAATGAATGTTTGAGAACTAACTCACAAACATATCAAAGTGACACATGATGTAGTGGAGAAACCCACTGGGGAATAAAACTCCACTGTAAAAAATATGACCTTATCATGTGGCAATCATCATTACAATGCGTGCTCTTGCTCTCCCCCTCTCTCCAAAATTAAGGATGCTCGTGTTTTCTTATAGAAAGTGTATGAGCATCAATTATGATATAAAACAAGTTTATAAGAAAGTTTCCAAGTTGAGCTTGTACTGAACTTGGTTGTCAAGATAATACAATTGGGGTGTAAATCTGATCTTGTCCACAATGATCAAGCTACCTTGATACCGTGGGTGAGTAGGTCATACACATGATGTTCGCTAACATGTAACCATACAATGACATATTGTCACATTTATGTCCACTAATTGAAGCTTAACTTAACATAGTGAGCAAATAACACTAACATCCCCCCTTAAGCTTGACTTGGGACATAGGGAAAAGAGGTCTCTTGTATTTGACCAAGTAAATATGTATACCAACATCCCCCCTAGAATATGCACTTGGGCAAGATGTGGTACAAAAATTTGGTCAAATAAACAATGCAATCACCCACCCCCTGTTGACCACATAATTCAACTAGGTGTCAATGTCGTGTTCCATGAAGATATGTACCTTGTGGTACGACACGTTTGAAAAACTATGGCTCAATAGGGCAATTCTGCCCCCAAAACTTCCTTCTCTCTCCACGGAATGTCCACTCCCCTGCGTGGGAAAATTTTGTAATGTAACATGTTAGCATGGGTCAAGTTTTGTAATTTAGTTGTCTAGGACTTTATCATTAGGGAAGTCCTTTCATCGCGTGTTTTTTTTCCTCAGGTAATTAATTTTGTTTTTTCAGCGATTTTAATTACTTGAGTTTTTCACTCAATAATCCTCCAAAGTGGCGAAAGGTGTTCTAATGATCGATCCCATTAGATGACTAAGGTCTAGAAGTGTTGTAAATGACCATGCTAGACATCTCCTAGAGTCTCGTGGAATTCCGTTAAGTTTTGATAGGTGTTTTTAATAATTAAAATTTCCCGTAAATTGAAATTTTTTAATTATTTTTGATGTAAAATGTAAAAATTTGGTCCTTGGGGATTTTGTATAAGGGTATGGGTACTCAAATCAAATAGCTTATGACTTCCTACACCCTTGGACCAAATTTCAGCTCAATTGGACAAGTTTTGCTAGGTCAATGTCCATGAGGAGTCTAAGTCAGTTAAAAATCAACAAATAATTGGCTAAATTAAAAATGCCAAGTTTTGCCGAAAGTTGTAAAACATGAGAAAATGGAGAAAATTTGTTTCCTAAGTCATTTCTATGTAGTAGGGGGTCAAATAAATCAAATCCTCCCTTTCCTACCTCTCATACAACTTTACTTTACAGAGGGGGGCGAATTTGTCTCTTGTGGGGCTCACCATCTCCATTGGATTAGCCATTTGGTGATGGGGACCACATGGGGGGCCCATTCCACACCTTGGGTGACCCCTTGGGGCTTTAGAGAGAGGTTTAAACTTATGAGAGGGGGTTTCTTCACCCATTTTTGAGTTTCCTCTCCTAATGGGAGTTCCCTTTTCTCATGGTGTCCCGCCCCCACCCCTTTGAGTGAGCTTCCCTCTTTTGGGAGTAACACTTATAATGCATGCAAGGGGGGTCTCTCCTCCCTCTCTCCCTTAAAAAAAACTCTCCTCTCCTCATTTTGACATGAAGTTTGATAGAAACTCCATGCTGGCCAAATTTCTCCTCACTCCCTCTTGCTCTCTCCCCATTTCTCTCATGTAATATTGCTGCCATATTGCAACCATTCTTTTCAATAATAGAAGTGAAGCTTTGGAGAAACTCGTGGTGTTTTTGTGGTGATCTATTGGTATTCTATCGGACTACTCTTGGTGTTCTTGTTTGGTGTTCTTGTGAGGTAATATTTCTGCAATTTATGTTCATCTTGCTCACATTGTTTTACATGAAAAACCTGAAACAAAGTATTTCGTTGGGGGGATAAATCTATAGTAGTATTGTTGTAGGTTTATGTGAGTTTTTTTTCTTTGAGTTTGCAAAGTATTGTGTGAACCATTTTGAAGAACTCACTTTCTTGTCTCATTGTGTAACAAAGATTTATTAGTTGCAGGTTACAAAACTTGGAAGAGTGGACTCCAAACATCAATTCTCTTCACTAAAATTTCTGATATCATTTCAGCACTCTTTGATATATTTTTTGCACTTATTTCTTTTCTAATTCTTGCTTTCCAATCAATCTTTATGTTCATATTTTATATATAAAAATTTATGTGTTATATACTAACCAAAACTAACTCATTTTAAGTCGTTTTTTTAGGAATTTCCAGCAAACATATTGTTGACTGCCTATTCAACTAGGGGGTCAACTCCATGTGCCATGAAGATATGCATCATCAGATGCAAATATGTCGAAGACAATTTGGTTCTACTGGGCAATTTATGCCTCCAACACAAATTTTTGTAAATAAAATTTCCGCACCCCTGCGTGGGTTAATAATGTAATAGGTCCGCATGGATCATAGTTAGGTCAGGTACCTTGGGATGTTTTCATTGGGAGATTTCTTTTCACCGAGGGTTTTTTATCCTCAGGTTATCAATTGGGCTTTTCAGTTTGGTTGATTTCCCTTGAGTTTTTCCCTCACACCTGCAATAATTCCTCCAAAGTGGTGAACGATGTTCTAATGGTCTCATCCTCTGGTAGCTATTGTTTAAGAATGATGTAAATGACCATGCAAGACATCATAGAAAGTTTTGCGAAATTTCGTAGAGTCTAGATAGGTTTTTTTTAATTAATTAAATTTAATTAATTTTCCTAAAGTTGGGATTTTAATTATATAATTAATTAATTATTTTTGAGCAAGTATTGTAAAAACTAGGCCTTTGGGTTTTTGATAGGGGTATTTGTGCTCAAAAGAAATGGAAAGGCACCCCCTACACCCTTGGACCAAGATTCATCTCAGTCGGACAAGTTTTGCTAGGCATTTGTCCACCTGGAGTGTCAGTCAGTTAAAACAACAATTTTAATTGCTCAGTATGACATTGCTGAAATGTCAAATTTTGTAATTTTTGAGTTAATGGGGTAATGTATTGATGGAAAAGAGCAAGAGAGATGATTCCTAACCTACCCAACCCACCTCCTAACCTTTTCTCACCCCCTAACACTTTACCTCACTCAAACCAATTCGCCCCCTAGGGGGATTTGTGCCCCCCTTCACATAGAAACCTTAGGAAAGCAATTTAATTGCTTTGTGGGCCCCTCCCATGAGTAGTGCGCCCCTCCTAGCCTACCACCTCACCCTCACTTAATCCCACGCTCCACCTCACTCATTCACATCACCTATCCATGCCAAAACCCTAAGTTGGTGCGCCCCCCTCCTTGAGATCATCTCATTTGGTTGGGTTTTGACACATGGCTCTCATCCAAGAGGGTTCACTTTGCCTCTTGAGCTATAAAAGAGAGCCTCCCCTCACTCATTTCTTCACCAATCTTTGAGCTAGTGTTACTCTACTGAAATTTCTCCCCATCTCTCTTGCTCTTTGCCTCTTGCTTCCATCCCATTTGCTCTTGAGAGTCTTGGAGCAACTTGTTGCTGCAACACTCTTCCATTGGATTAATAAAGCTTTGGAGGATTTTGGATCACCAAGAGTATTCTGGTTGCATTCTTATATATGAGGTGACTTTGTGGTGTTCAAGTTTATTGTGTAGTGTTGAGTAGATCTTTGGTAAAGTAGTTTACTAGAGTAGATTAGCAAAGAGTATTCTTGYTGGTTTATACTTGTTGGATAGCTAAGGGTTTGAAGTATTTCATATTGTTAGTCTATTCAAGYTTGTTATCTACTTCCATGCTTCACATTTTGTYTTGAGTTTTGCAGGTTTACTTCAAAGGGATTGTTGGGAAAGCCTCAAGAATAAGTCTTCTCTCAAAGCCTTCTCAAACTCCTAGTTTACTTAGTCCTATATTTCTGCACTCATTTCACTTATATTTYAGTTTAATAACCATCTTAKATAGSTCATATATTTTTACATTTCATTTGGAGATTTCATGTGAAAAAATTCTRCGTAAAAAACATAAWTTTTTCTYAACTTTGTTGTGTTGTGCAGCATTTCCARCARGCATTTGCTTGCTGGTTTTTGCAGGTTCTTACAAAAAACAAGGGGATATGCTGCTGAAATTCACCCACACAACACATCAAAAGATCAACCTTTGAGTGGGTAACAAGTCTCTCTTTTCTCTCATTCATTTCTAGTGCTGTAGCAAGCCCCCGGGAAGTTCCCTTGAGGCTTGCATTCTCTTCTTTCATTTCAGCCTTTGTAATTTATTTTCTGTAATTAGTTAGTGCCTACACCTTGGGAGAGTGATTGGCTCAGCCAACCCTCCAAAATCGTTGGGCTAGAAGATATATTTATTTGAGCATTCTTTCATTTCTTGCCCCACTTGTCATTAGGACAAGGTTGTGTGGCTAGGGCTGCAATAATAATTGTTTATCTCTTCTTTCCAACCCTCTTTGGTACAAAATTGGTAGGCTTGCCTCCACTTTGTGCCATTGTGAGTGGTTTGCTGCAATCTATTTCAAGTTTTGCTTAACTAAATTGCCTACGCCTTGGGAGAGTAACCCCCAAAATCGTATGGCAAGGATGTTAGTAATGTGTTGATGGTTTCTATGGTTTACATGGATTAAAATTTCTAGAGTAATCATCACATGTTATATCATCTTAGTTTAAGCCCTTAAGGCATACTTCCTTTTACATGCTTTAGCTTTATTCTTGCAAATATTTCACTCTTTAGCATGGTATCTCAAATGGAGCAGATTACATGGTTAAATAATATGTCTTGAAGCAATCTTTTATTTCTTGGGCACACATAGCTCTCAAGCTTTCCTTTGGTTTTGATATGTAAATGGTGTAGGAGTTGGCTTTCATTTTCAGCAAGTATCTTATCTTAAGCATGCTAACTCACATGGAATAGCTTATGTGTTTGAATGGTTAAAATCTCAAGTGTTGTTCCATTTGACAAACTGTCCTTGCCCCTTTCATAACATTTTCTTACATATCTTGCACATGCTATGGGTTATCAAATGGTGATGTAAATGGTCTCTATTTCCAGCTTTCAATTTCGTAGTCTGCAACACACTTCACAATAGTCATTTATAGTTTCGGTTTTGGGCATAATTCATCATTTTTGGGCACCTAAAACCTATCTAAAACACTCATAACACACCTTAAGACTTACCCATAAGTCATAATAATATTTTAGACCAACTAGGACACCTAATTCCACCATCTTCACCATCTAAAATGGGTTTGAGGAAAACAACGGAAGGTGTAGACAGGGGACTGTCTCACGACGCACAGGATGTGAACTTTCCGGGAAGTACTCTTACTTTAGGGCTGACCGTGAAAGATAGGGTGGGCCTCGTTGCCTTACTATCTTGAGCATCCAACAGTTATTTGGCAATAGGAGGAGGAGTAAGGTTTGACATTTCGTTAGGAGGGTAAATAAAATTTATTAAATCTTTAAACAACTCTTAACCACTTAGTCTTCTAGACAACTTTTACTTGAGTATATCTTATGATGGTTGTTTATAAATCTATTTTGCAAGCACACATACATCTTTCAATCTATTATGCAATCTTGTGGTTAAGTTTCTAAGTGTTAAATCTTTTGATTTTGCTGAGCATTTATCTTTCAAGTGTTTATATCTTTCAATTTACGCTCTTTGTGGTGTGATTCAAGAAGAAGTTGCGCATCCCATTTGGAGGCATCATCTTGTTGAGTCATGAGTGCTTTAGTGGTTGCCATTCAAAAGCAGTCCAATAGAGTAAGTGCTATTGGGGCATGCTTGGCTTTATGTGAATGATCTCAATGTTTTGATATCTTTTGGATTCTCACATTTAAGCATTGTTAATCTTGTCTATTTGTATCTTGTGTAGTTGTTGTAATATCTCTCTTTCATTATTGTGAGTACTTGTATTTTGGTTGTGGATAATTGTAACTTCATTTTACTTGTAATCCTTATTGTAATTAAACTCCCTCAAACTTAGTTGACTCCTTGCCCAACCTTTAGGCACTAGTCTTAGTTGACTTAGGAAAGGGTTTGCTTGTCATTGAAAATCTTGCATTTGCTACCTTAACATCATAGGTTAGTTTTCCCCTTAACCTTTAACAAATTAAAACCAACTCTTAGAACATAAACGCTAAATCACATCTAATAACTAGGGTCTATCCCCCTTGGCTTCCCTAGGAGTAAGCCTAGAAGGAAGAGGTTCCAGTCAAGGTGACAGTGTGGACTGTGAACCTAGGCATTGTGCCTCCAAGGACACACTAAGTGAGCAGGTCTTAGCTCAAGTTTGCAAGTGTGTATTAGGACGACAACAAATATCTTGTTGTTTTTTGCAGATTTTCGCCAGTCTAAGGGGAGGTTCTGCCCAATCTTGGCCACAAAAAGCTCAAGGAATCATCCAAGAGTAGTGGTGCAAGATCCCTTCACCTTTTTCTCTTTCTAAAGTATTGTAAGCAACCCAAGAGAGTCTCTTGGGCTTGCCTTCTTTTCTTATCTTCATCATTTGTAAATTGTAGTACTTTATCTTATTCCTAGACCATACTTACCCACGTTCACAGATGGACAGTCACAGCAGGAATAGGTGGATGATTGTCTTGAGCAGAAGGTTCAGTGTACCAGGGAGTACCATGAGCTAGACTTGGTAATTCAGAGATAGATGTCCTTGGACCAATATTGCCAGCTTAAGTTCATAAATAAACCTAAGCTGAATCACAGAAGCAATTATGAGCTGAAACGAAGGATGGGGAAGATAGAAATCCCATACTTTGATGGCACGGCCAAAATGACAACACAGGCGTGGGTACAAAAGCTGGATACTTATCTACAACTTAACCCCATGAGAGAGATGGAAGCCATCAAGTTTTCCACCATGCACTTGGATGGCAAAGCTCATGATTGGTGGTACCATGGATTGATCACCCTAGGCCACTATCAGATCATGACATATACAGACTTCACGCAGAGGCTCATTGACCATTTTGATCAGGGGGATTTGGAGCTGCATTTCAGGGAGCTCACACAACTCAGATAGACAGGTGCACCAGAGGTATACATTGAAGAATTTCAGAGACTAGCAGTCATGGTGCAAGACATCTCACCAACCAGACTTATGATGTTGTTTACTGAAGGGTTGATGGAACCCTTGAGGGGTTGGGTAAAGGCTTTCAAGCCCACCAATCTACAGGATGCTATTTGGAGGACGAGGGACCTAGGGCCAACTGCCAAACCAAAACTTATTCCTAGACCACCTCTTAACACCGGAGGAAGAGATCAAAGACCTCCTGTGAACCCAGGAGGACGTGATCCAAGGGGGTTTGACAGGGGTCATGACAGAATAGATGACAACACCAGGAGGGAACTGAGGAGGAAGCAACTCTGCTTCACATGCAAAGAACCATGGAACCCATCACACAAGTGCATGGGACGTGGCCAGGTGCACTACATAGAGGTTACTTTAGACAATGAGGAGGAGGAAGTATGGTAAAATACAGAACATAGAGGTCGAAACCAAAGAGGCAGCAAAAGAGGAGATTCAAGAACAGGACAGTACGGTTGGGGGGAAGGCCACCTTGGCATCTATCAGCAGGGTGCCCAAATTCAACACCTTCAGGATGAGAGGGGTCCCTCAGGGACAGAGAGTGTCCGTATTGATTGATGGGGGAGCCTCTCACAACTTCATTGACACAACATTGTTGAAGAGGAGACATATACCCACAGTAGGATTTGAAGGGTTCAAGGTAGAAGTAGCAGGTGGTAGTACTATGCCCTGTGACAGATACATTCCAGGTATGAAGCTCACCTTGGGAAGGCATGAGCTAGTACAGGACGTCTATGTGATGGACCTTCCAGACACTAACATCATCCTAGGGGTACAATGGCTCAACACATTAAAGCCTATCACCACCAATTACAAGACAGGAGATGTCTTTTGTAGAAGAAGGAGGACGAAAGGTCGTGCTTAGAGGCATGATAGGTAACTCTGCTAGGGTGGTTACGGCCAAGAGGATGGAAGCTATCTTAAGGAGAGAGGAAATTGTGTATGCAGCTGAATGTAGGATTTCGGCACGTGTGGATGAGAAGGGTAAAGTGCACTACACCCCAGAGATCAAAGAGATCCTTGACAGGCACCATAAGGTGTTTGGGCCGATTCATCTAGGTGTGCCACCAGACAGGGGGTTTGAGCACATCATTGAATTGGAGGCAGGGGTTAAACCAGTTATCACCACACCATATAGGCATCCAAGGAAGTATAAAGACGAGATAGAGAAGGCCATCAGGGAGCTTCTAGTCATGGGACACATCAGGCCAAGCTCTAGCGCTTTTGATTCTTCAGTAGTCTTGGTCAAGAAGAAGGATGGGACGATGAGGATGTGCATTGACTTTCGGGCCTTGAGTAAAAAGATGATCAAAAACAGGTACCCTATACCCAGGATTGATGAGCTGCATGGAGCTATCTACTTCACAAAAATTGACCTTCTTTCTGGCTACCATCAAATCAAGATGAGGGAGGAGGATATCTCAAAAACGGCTTTCAGGTGTCACTACGACCATTATGAGTTCTTGGTAATGCCCTTCGGGCTAACCAATGCCCCAACCACGTTTCAGTCTTGCATGAACCATGTGTTCAACAAACAACTGAGGAAACACCTGATAGTATTCTTTGATGACTTGCTCATTTACAACAAGATGTGGGAGGAACACCTTCGGCATGTGGACCAAATCCTGTCGATCATGGAGGAACAGTCACTGTACGCTAAGGAATCCAAGTGTAAGTTTGGGATGATAGAGGTGATCTACTTGGGACACATCATAGGAGCAAAGGGGGTACAAGTACATCAGGAGAAAATAATAGCCATTATGGAGTGGCCTGTTATCCCCACTTTTTAGGGATAACTAGGAGATCATGTCTCGAGGCCCACAGGTCCTAGACATGGAGTACCGAGACCAGGATTGACCTGAGCATGGCCCTGGAGGGCCCATCCTTTTCTTCTTCCATCAACTTTATCTTGTCAGCAACAATAGCATCCATCACCATCGGCTTGGTGCTGTATCAGAAGAGGTTCTTGCTCCATGAGGTAATTGATCCAGGTATCATGGTATGTGTCACTTTTGATCATTGAAACCTTTAAATATATGCATCTGATTCCTTTTATCTCTAACAACTGCTTGGATCTTACATTGGCCCACTTGACCATGATTGGGGGAATTGACAGGGTGCCCTAGCAAGCCTGTGCCCATAGGTTTTGGTTTGCCACTGGGGAATTTTTGAAGAGCCACCGTCCGCTCCCATCATAGCACCACTGTTTCATCTTGTCTCTTGCTAATTTATCCCATTCCCCTTAACCGAGCATTGGGTTGACCTATTTGTAGGATTGCACCTTATCTTGTAGGAAGAAGGGGCTAAAGGTCCAGAAGGTAAAAGTAGCTCGTAAAAGACAAAAGCCTAAATTGAAACCTCGAGATGCTTTGCCCAGGGATCCCCGAGAAGGCAAGAAAAAGCCTCTCAGCAAGAAACAGGAGGGACCCGAAAAATAACAAACAAGATCTAGTCAGAGGATAGGGGGTCTCATCACGAGCCAGCCTATTAGGTTCATGGGTACCTAGCAGTATGACATTGCCACCATCTGGTTACCATGCTAGGGCAGTGACCTTTGGTTGCATGGCCAAGGGAAAGGGAGTCTCATAACGAGCCAACCTTCTCATCTCTGTGAAAGTACTTGTGGGTAACACTGTCAGCTCTGGTCACCATGCCAAGGTAGTGTCCTCTCGTTAACCCTTGAATAAAAAGAAAAAGCAAATAAAAGAATAAAGCAAGAAAAAGAATAAAGGCAAAAATGATCTTGGAAAAAAATGCATCCATGACAGGTACAACTCGCCTTCTACAAAGGTACCCACAGATAACATTATGCATCCTTGACCCTCACTGCACCCACATTTCTGGACATCCCCTAACCACATCACCTCACTTACATGGCTTGGATGAAATCTTCCTGAAAACTTTCCTTTTCTTGTGGATACTAGCCCAATAGGACGTCTTGTCTTTTTCTCCAATCTTGTATTGCAGGTTTGTGTAATATCTTTGAGCTATTGACTGATGTATCAGGGTTTTTATGCATATGTTTAATAATATTGATGATGAGATGTGATTAACATTACTATGATCCCGGTGACTGATGAGCCCATGGAGGGCGTAGCATTTGATGTGCAGGACCATGCTCGGCGGACAAGTACCATTTGGACCGATACACATGGGGAGATGACCAATTCCGACCTCCATGGGGCTGAAGAGCCCACCAGATGGATGCTGAGACCCCATCAGGGGGTAAAGACAGGATGGAGATGGATCAATGCTTTTCCACCGAAGAGGAAGAGGACGTTCCATCAGAGGCACTCCGACAGGACTAGACCTAGGGGGAATGACCCCTTTTCAGTGGAACGCTAGCCTTGGAAACCTTAGGACGTCCTCATCTTCACCATGAAGTCATCCAGCTTCATGGACACTTTTGGAGGCAGACTAGGCAGCAGTGGCACGTGTGGCATGTTGGAGAGGCCCCTGGGGGGCTAACAATTTGCTCCTGGATGTCTCATTTGCCCTAGAAAGGGCTAGCGCCTCCCGTGAAGGGGCTTTTACTCTCTTTGCAACTCAATTAGGGTGTTAATTTGACAATTTAATGTAAAAACAGTATTATTTTGGTATTATGGCCTTGTCGGCCTTTTTATGACCTAAAAAGTAAAATTAGGTCATTGATACACTATATATTGAGGGTTTTGACTCTCATTTTATCAATATTTCACTCACCACTTGGTGAGGTCTGAAATTTGTGCCCCATTTGGGTTATTGGCGGATTTGAGGAAGGCGCACTTGTTGAAGGAAGAGATTTTTGGCATTCTATGGTGTTTTTCTTGAAGGAAGGTGTTACAACTAGGGTTTGCATGATTATTTTCTTGATGAATTGTAAGTATTTTTCTGCAAAACTTCTTGATTGA
>ML827473.1:48271-61422 GCA_009831015.1 Picea engelmannii | reverse complement strand
TGATAACCAAATGAAACTGTTGAAGAAAACCCATTGCATAATTGCTTGCATCTTTTAATTGATCAAGAAAATCATCAATTCTAGGAAGAGGATAACGATTCTTAACTGTAATTTTGTTCAAAGCCCTGAAATCAACACACATATGCCACGCACCATCTTTATTTGGAACTAACACAATTGGAGATCCACATGGCGATTAACTTGGTACAATAACCCCTTTGTCGAGCAACTCTTGAATTTGTTTTTTAATCTCAGCATTTTCCATAACTGACATTCAATACATACCAATGTTTAGAAGAGGACTATCTTGCTGCAATTGAATTTCATGTTGGACTCCCCTTTTCGGAGGTAACCCCTTAGGTTCTTTAAACATTTCATCATACTGATTAACAACTTCAAATAGATTGGATTTTAACTTTGTATCACAACCTTGAAATGCTTCAGTTTCAATATCTTCTTTAGGTTTGATCATTAAGAGAACAAAATTCTTACTAGCATTAACTAATATCTTCATTTGTCCCACATTTATAAGTGATAAATTCATCTTCTTTGTGTGGGCTCTAACAATGTACTCAACCCCATCATTAAAAAAATGATACTTATTCTCATGACGATGAAAAATAACTTTCCTGTCGTACAAATACGGGCTTCCCAACACAATACCACAGATATTCAACGGAATCACATCAAGCTCTACCTCATCAACGAAATTTGCAGTGATAGAAAACCTTCTTGTTACTTGTAACTTAGCATTATCACATATCCAACCAAGAGGGTATGTCTTAGGATGTGGAATTGTTTCCAACTTAAGTTTCTTAACAGTTTCTTCAGAAATAAGGTTTGCTTGAGATCCAGTATCAAATAGAGTATCTATCTTAGTATGCTTTGAAACAACACTTATGTGAAAAAATTCAATTCTCTCTTTTTCTTGTTGAGTTACATTGACATTATTGTTACTTGAAGAACTAGTGCTTGCAATAGAACCATTACCTTGATAACCCATGGTTGTGATCTTCGTTTCATCACCCGAATCCAAACCTAAATCCTATTGAACAGTTGCGGCAGTCTTTGACTTCCCTTTGTTGTTGTTGCCAAAATTTGTGGGTCTTCTTTTAGGATGAAGTTTCCAACAATGGTCTTCATCATGGCCATCTTTTGAACAATGTTTAGATGTGAATTTTTCTACCTCTTTCTTAACAACAACATTCTTTCTGCCATTACCCTTGAACTTCTTCTTTCCTTTATCTCCATGGATGAAAGTCTTCTTGTTACCCTCATGAGTGGCGTTCCTTCCTCTTGCTTCCAAATGAGTAGCCTGAACACAAACTTCATCTAGATTTGAAGGATTAAACATGAGTATAGTATGCCTCAAATAACTATGTAAAGCTCCAATGTGTTTAAGCAAAGTTTCTTGTGAAGACAAATCTACTCCCAAAACCAAAGCTCTTCTCCTAAACTCTTGAGTAAGGCTTTGCACACTCTGTCCTTTAGCTTGTCTAAAATTTTGCCATTCCATAGTAGCCTTTTGCTTATATGCCAATGGATAAAATTGTTTTTTAATTGCAACAATGAAATCATTCCAAGAAATCAAAATTTTACCATGCTTTTTTATGTCCTCCTACTTCTTGGATTCCCACCAAATAAGTGTTGCACTATCCAATATTAAAGAAGCAAGCTGAATTTTGGTTTCATCATCTTGAATTTTTTGTATTCTACAATACACCTCAATTTGACGTATCCAATTATCTAACTTCTCAGCATTAACTTCTCCATTGTATATTGGCAATTCAAATTTTATATCAAGCTTTAATGAAGGAATTTGTGAAGGAGTTTTACCATGTCCCTTTGGAGAATTCGGAAGAGGTCTTGAACTGGTAGAAGAAGAAGAAGAAGAAGATGGAGGAGAGGGTGGTGGAGAAGAACCATTCCCTCCATTTCCATTTGGAGTTTTGTCACCACTGCTTCCCTTATGCTTTGAAGGGTTGGAGCCTTCACCTTGAAACAATGCATTCCTTTCCATCAAGATCTTCATAATCTCTCTCATCTCCATGACAACCTTTCTAAGATCTTCATCTTCGGCAGGAACACGTTCATGACTTTATGCATGAGCCATACTTGGTGAATGCTTCCTTGAAACTTGCGGTGATTGTATATGCTTCCTCCTTGAAGGATGTGAACTTGGCTCCACAAGTTGACCTTCTCCTCTTGTGAGTTTCAACCTTGTGAGCATCATAAACAAAACACTTGCAAACAATCAAGTCTTCAAAAACCAGTGCTCTGATACCAACTTGATCTAAAAATGAAGAAGACTTGAAATCTTGAAATTATTTGCAAGTAAATTTTATGTGTTAAAAGAAAATGGATCAACTTTGCAACACATTAATTAAAGGACATGCAAGATACAAATAAACAACAGCATAATCAATGGACATAAGCACGTAAACACAACAATTGATAAAGGAGTTCACCCCTCTCTTGGGCTACATCTCCTGGTCCAGCTTCCAATGGATCATTATTATTAATTGCTCAAAGTTCTCAAAAACATGTCTGACAATGATCAAACTGACCAACAGACTACTCCAATGGCTTCAGAGCGTCCAAAAACCCCTAGCTGGGCTTTTTCGGCACCTCAATCGGTCAAAAAAAGAAGAATTTAGGCCTCCTAGAAGTCCCCCCTTCAAGCTTGTTGTCTCTACATCTACAAAACACACCCTTGTTCCATGAACCTAGCACACACGCAATTTAAAGCATGAAAACCCAGCACCGGGCGCAACCGCGCCAACGATGCGAACTGTAGGACGATTATGGGCGCACCAGCCCCTAACTGCCTAGCACCTGAGCACGTGAGGGTCCATACGACCACGCGAATTTACAAAAGGGCTAATCGTTTATTGGCGAATAAAATAGTGACAAATGGCGGGTAGTTTTACAACTGTTTGAAACCAAAACTCCGTGCACATTTCCATGTAGCCAAAGGTCATATGGCATACAATAAAACCACAGATATATTTGAAACACCCCCGCGCGCACCATTTACCAACAGGTATGGTCGCATATATATAACAAATAATATGACCACGGGTCGGGGCTAAGCCCCGACCCGACCCCCTGTCAAATATTACAATATTCAAATTCAAATACATAAAAGCTCGTATACATAACAAGGACTACGGTGTGGGCTAGTGGTAGCCCACACTCTACCAAATCGTATAGCCATGGGGGAGGTCTGGGGTTTGACCCCCACGAACTCCACACAATTTTAATAAACAAACCAACAGCCAATACCAGGGTGCCACGTGGCAGCCTGTGACTGGGCCATGTGGCACCCAATCACTTGTCCAAACGATGCCACGTGTCAGAATACCATTCGCCCTCAGCTACCAACCAAAAACTGCCATGTCATCACATGTCATGTCAGCGTATGGTCGTACGACCCTGCCATGCCAGCCTGTATGGACTGTATAGTCAGCGTCCTTTTTGTTTTTGCCTGTTTGACATTCTGAACAGATTGCAATATCTCTCACTCCCGACGTCCGTTTGAGACGAAACAAGTTGCGTTGGGTTTGAAACGACGAGGCCTACGCTCTCGTTTTATTTGAAACGATTCCGAGCACTTTGATTTTTTGAGCAAAATTTGATCCCCTGATCAGGTATGATGTTGATTGTTATGAATTGGTGGTGTATTATCGACAGTCTCAATTACTGGCTCGTCGCTGTGGATTATATTGATAGTGGTGTTGGTTTTGGTATTTAGTCACTGCATTGGTTATTATGACATTTCAATTGTTAACTCGACATTAGTTATAATTGATTAAGTCACAACGACGATTCGTGCATGATGCATTGGTTTTGTGGGCTTCCTTTCGCATGTTATGTTGAGTTGATGGTTGTTGTGACTGTGTGTTTTAAATTGACAATGGGAGCATTTCAATCGTGGTAATTATGACATGTCCATCCACTATATAGGCTATGGATATTATTTGATTGCGCTATCAGAGATGGTCACGGGTTTTTTAAATAATATGGTTTTGTTGCAATTTTATCAATTTGTGAGATGAGATCAGGCATACTGTTGCTGCCTCATTGTATTGGATTCATAGCCCAACATTATGGATGTTTAGGTTTAGAGTAATTAGATATGTACAGTCACATAAATGATCTTACATTTTGTCGAATGGTCTGTGTATTCCACAACATAGTTTGAGTTGAAGTGGTGATTGTTGTCTGTGTGTTTAAATGGAAAATCAGGCTCTTTGCAATTAAAATATTGATGGTTGTATTTGGTTTCCTGATATGTGCGTCATAGCAGAGATAGGCATAGGTTATGTGACAATATAACCTCATTACAATTTAATTATTAAATGAATTAAAAGACGAAATCGAGCATGACTTTTGTGTCTATATTTGATGATTGAAATAATGCATGGGTAGTGGTTGATGAATTGACGCTGAACGTAGTGGAAATACGTGATTGTGTATTCGTTTGGGAATTGTTTTGAGACATTAAATGGTAAAATGAAAAGGAACAAAATTCTACTACAGGTTGTTGTGGGATGTGTATTGTCTTGTTTTGATGACACTGCTTTAAAGATCTGATTCCAAATAATGAGCAAGATAATGCATAGAATTGATTGAATTATACACAATAGTTTTTCATTTGATCACAGTGATTATTGGATTGGTGTTATTTATTTTTACATTTGATATAAAATGGTGTTATGGATTACTTAATTAATTTTGTGAACAATATCCGCTCTCTTTCCCTACCATTTTTTTGTCTTTTCACTAATTATAACCCCATCACCTTCCCACATTCATTTTTCACTCCATGTTCTTAAAATTTAATTACAGTTACAAAGAATTATGTATTGAAGCATTTTGAAATCACAGTTTCTTGGTTGGATCGCAGTGATAATTTCTTTGGTTTGCCTTACAGTTGATTGTTTGTTGTCTTTGAGCAGTACCCATGATTATTTCCCCCCTCATTTTATCATTTTTTCACTCAATAAAAAACCCTCGCACATCCCAAGACCTTTTGTTCACTCCCTGCTCATTGACAATAGTTAAACAATTTGTATGGATTGGATTGCATGAGTCTGATATGTTGCTGAGCCAAAGTCTATTTCATATTTTTAAGGAGTTGTCATGTATGGTTGTAAATGAACTATTTGCGAATCAATCATGCATGCAGGAATGAGGTTTTTCAGCTGAGGTAGCCATGGCGAGGAAATTGAGGGAGAGGTAATTGGAACAAAGGCCCAAGAAGGCCAAGATTCTCCATACACCTTGATGATGGCTCGCAAGAGTTAGGCCATCTATTTTAGGCCGGTTTTTTCGATTGGATTGGGTAAGGAGTAGTCCAACTAAGGCCTAAAAGGCCTCCCTTCCAAGTTCCACAAGCCCATGGTATTCTCGTACCCCCTCATGTCTCATTGCAATCTCAGGTTCCCGAAAACGATGGATGGCAAGAGATTGTCTACAAGACAATCTCCCAACATCATGGCTAGCCCAATTTGTCTTTACCTCCTCCCCCACCTAACAATCAGATTGTACAAGCAACCCTTTCCCACTCACCAGTGAAATCCTCCCATGCTAGCAAAAGATTGAAAAATGAGGACCACCATGCCCCTGGCAAAGGAAAAGACATTGTTTCTCCTTCCTCACCCTCCAATGGCTCTGATAAATCTGTATCTTCCTGGATGCATTTGAGGGACGATTGTTCTCATGTGATCAATGAGATTAGGCCTAAAGGCTCAGTGCATCCAAAGGAAAATTCAGAGAAATCGAAGGGTGACAACAACAACCAAGGAAATATTGCATCTCAGAGTAGAAAATATGGTTTTTGAGTTTTATTTTATTTATTGTTGATGACAGTTGACTTCAAAAGTTTTGGACAACGTGTTTTCTTTGGATATATGAGTAATATATTTTTGAAAATGATTTCAAAGATCAATGAGATAAATTGTCAAATGTGAATGTGATGATGGGAGTCATAAGGATGAGTGTTTTCCTTAATTAACTAGTTATGTTATGATTGTTAAGAGTTAAATGAGAGTCACAAGGGGTCTCACTTAACAGTTATTATTTATTTATAACCCTTATTATGATTTATTACTTTTCCCCCTAACTAAAAAGTTAGTTGAGCTTTTAGTTAACTTAGCTAATGAGGTATTTCAACTACTTCAACCAATTATAATTGCTTAAAGGAAAAAGGAAAGGGAGGAACAAAAGGAGGATAGAAGAAGAATTATACTAAGGTTTGCTCTTTGAGTTTATGTTGAGATAGTTGAGTTTTCATTCATTCCTTAATTGATCATAAACCTAATCATTTTTTATGATAGCAGAGTCTTATTGTAGACAGCAAGATTCATGGATGAATTACATCATTCAGACACTTGCTTTTCAGAAGTGTTGATCTATCTTTGATAGTTTGTGTAGACTTGTCTGTTTTTGAATTAGTTTTCATGACTAACAAAGGCTATTGTGCATAGTCGAGTGGGCAGAAATATGTGGCAAGTTGATCTAGCTTTTAGAGTTCATTTTTTTTTATTCCTTTTCATAGGTCCTTTTGTATTTTTCATCGGGGATGTCTAATTTGACTTTGTTCCAAAACTTCTTCACAAAATTTTGTAAAAAGAATGATTGTTTGGTAAATTGGAATGGAATAAAAGATTTATTTATGTCTCATATATCTTGATTATCATCTTGGTGTCTTTACTTCTGTCTCTACATTTATTTCATCAACTATTATATTCAGAAAATCATATAAATAATGAATTTTCCAGCAAGCTTTTATTTATAAAAAGACTAGCCTAAGCACTTGTAATCAATACTTGTGAGTTAGGATATTATTTTTTATGGCTATAAACATAGGGTGACATTCCCATCTATTTTTCTTTAACGAAGCACAATATGACTAAAATCATTTCATATATTTTTCTCAACACCCCTCTCGCAAGTTATTCCTCGAGGCCTTCCTTGCAAGTTATCTCTTCAGGTTGGTAATTGTATTTGACGATGTGTTTCAACAACTATAATTTCATTCATGTGGTCGCACTAGTATTCATGATAATGTGAATTTTGCCTAATAATTTAGGGGAGATGTATGCGTTTATTTGGGTGACTTATTGAAGGTTTTCCATTCATATTGAAAAACACATATTTATAGTAGTCTTTGAAAAATAAAATATTCTAATTATCGTAGAAATTGCAAATTTAAACCAGGAACTATATGAGCAGAGCTAAAACATCCAGTCAATTGGTGTGTTTGTTTATGTATGTGAGCGTTTTTTACCCGCGTATCGATATAGTGAGTCCTCCCCCTCCACTCCATGACATATATAATATTCATTTAATATGCTTGAATAAAATCTGTGAACAAGCATGGATGAGTTAGATCAATGAGTTCTGATCTGCTTTGATTGTAGGAGTATAAAAGACCAGAATAGACATCCTAGAACTGCAATTGTTTTTCACCGTTCAATGTTCTATGCTCTTAACCTGAAAAACCAATTACATGGTATTAAGTAAAACGTTTCTAATAAAAAGTATGGATATCAACGTAATTAACCTGTAAGAATCTAAAGTTTCCCTCTATCAAGTTTTATTTTAGTTAACATACAAATTAACATATAAGTGATCTAGTCGCCCATGTAAGCACTAAAATGGAAGTTTCAATGGAAGTGAAAGGCGAGACTTACATGGAAGTGATAGACATACCTCGGTTCAGCACTAGCGTTAAAGGGACAAGGTTGTTGAGAATCCAAGAGAGATAAGCAAAGAAGAATGGTTGTCATAAATCCAGGCTGCATCTTGAACACGTTCTTCCAAGTCCTATCATTAGCAGGAGCTACAATCACTCTACCATGTGCATGATTCTCTATATTGCATTCAACTGCGTTGTTCTTCTTCTGCATGGAGCACTGGAACTACGACAAGTTTACCATCTTTGCTTGATTGAGTACGAAAAATAAGGAAAGATGAATATGGAGAGGATGGTTGTCAGGAGTAAGATTGATATGCCATAACTCACTGTTCCACTCCCTCGGTGTCTCGGTAACTGGTGCCAGGAACAACAATCCATTGAGGAAAAAATGGGTAGGTTGATTCATGGTGCTCTCGTATTCATACAATGTAATATAACGCGTCTGAGCAATATTGCTCTGGATTGGATGAGGGTATTGAACCAATGTATTAGAAATGTCGTTGTCAGGCTAATTATTGGCAACTGCTTTCTCAATCATGAATTTCATAACTTTGTTGTTGAGACTATCGAAGAGACTCCCCGAAGGGTGTGGATATGCAACATTGTTAGTGAGGCTGAATTGGAAAAGTCGATGATGACGTCTGCAATCTCAGAAGGGCTCAACAAGAAGTTATGAACCCTCACGTGGTTCGGAAAGTAGGAAGAGTTGGAGCCAATATGAGTTATAGAAAGTCTGTTACTCAACGCGAAGTTGTAAAACCTGGCATTGCCAGCATTCACAATTCTAAAGCGATATTTACTTCTCGTCACTCTCAAATAAGGCCACACCTTGCCATTTACTATTATCATGTCTCCGAAATACTCTGGTTGCACACACCATATTTACATAATTAGTCTCGTGAAAATAAATCTCAATGAAGCATCCACTCATTAATGTATAGAGTTTTCTACCTGCCACTGGGGATGAATGGAGGGGTTTTCACTCGTAGAGTTCATGTAAATGGATCTGTCTTTAGAAAAACTCTTATTGAATATGAAAAGACTATGGTCATATTCGGAACCTGACAGAAGTTTCAGCGAACAATCCACTGAGGAGTTCTGAGTGATATAGGCACCTACAAGATCGGCTAAGAGATTTTCTCTTGTGAGACTGAGGGCGTGGTCATGGTACCAGAGATTGTCGGGATGCTGGAAATTGACGTAGTGATATTTACGTTTGGTATAGGCGGGTCCGGTCTCATTGAATCTTGTTGTAAATCACACCAGTTATCTCCCATCGCTTTCGGGCTCAGTGATTCCGTCGTGCAGGTGAACCACTGTGGGGATTCCTCCGTGTTGGGGTTGGGAGATCACGACGCTTGGATCCCATGAAAGAATATGTTGAGGAGGAATATGATTTTCCCATGTGACAAACATCTCCACCCCTTGGATGGCTTCGATCGTGGGACCTGGCACAGTCGTGCCCTCCCTGGACGTCCCATATGAAAACACAGTACTCGCAGGAAAGTCTCTGTGAAATTTATGTCGACACAACACATACATATAGAATGGAGGAGTCACTGCCATGAACAGAAAAATAGCTTCCATATAATATAATAAATTGCAAGATGGATAGGATTTGTACCCATTTTTTCTCAAACATTCCGATATGAAGCTCGCCTGCCTTCAAATGACCATCTTGGTGGAACGTATACCCTTCGAGGGGGTATATCCGACTGTTCATCCACGAACATCTCCAGAGACGAAGCTATCTCTTGCAATTGTTGCTCAGACACATTGGTAGCCTTTGTTACAGAGGCATGGATCAGAATTAAAACAAAAAGTAGTAAATTAAAAGCATGCATATTCTTCTCCATCGCCAGCTTGATCCTCTCCCCTGCAGCGACATAACATATAATTACTGGCCATAAAACTCATCTTACACAATGGCCCAGTTTAAGATGGCTCTGAAGTATATATGCAGCCTTGATATAGATGTGATTAAGAGTCATCGCTACCACCATAAGTGTTCACGATTCATTATTTATTTATAAAAGTAAAAATAATTTAATTTAAATATATCAAAGGAGAAAAATAAAGTAATCTCTCATTGCCATTAAAAACTCAATGACTTCACTAGTAGCTGGCTCAGAGATGGATAGTACGGTTCAAAGCTTAAATGTAAGCTCACCTAGATAGTAAGGTTCAGAGCTTAAAATTCACGTGACATGAAAAGCATGCACTCTGACTTGGAAGGCTTCTTCCGACCTCAAACTTAAGAACTACTCTATACTCACGAATCAAATACAAACTCCTTTCAAGAGGCAAGGACTAACCGACTAACCGCTTTGAGCTATTTCCCTTGTTTAAAATTAGGTTCATTTTAACCTAACGATGAAGTAATACCCATGTCATGTTGATGTTCATAATCTTATTTAAAATTAGGTTCATTTTTAACGAGAGCTTGGTAATTTTATTAATAAATTAATTGTGGTTATAAATAATACAATTTAATAAATCAATTTGTTGGTAATTTATAGACACTATTTCCCTTGTTTAAAATTAGGTTCATTTTAACCTAACGATGAAGTAATACCCATGTGATGTTGATGTTCATAATCTTATTTAAAATTAGGTTCATTTTTAACGAGAGCTTGGTAATTTTATTAATAAATTATTTGTGGTTATAAATAATACAATTTAATAAATCAATTTGTTGGTAATTTATAGACACTAACTTAACAACCTTATTTATCAACCATGTAAAAAAAAATCACCCTTTGAAATACAATTATCTCTTTACAATGTGTTAAAAATGACATTTGATAGAATATTTTCATACCATAACTACATTCTTAAAGTATTGTAAGAGTTGGTAATTTACACACACTAAACACTTTGTTTGGGTGACAACCTTAATTATTAACCATGCAAAAAAGAAATTTCGTGAACCATGATGGGATACGTATACATTGTACAACATTTAAGCTACAACAAACATATGGATCCCATGTTGCACATTTCATATCTCTAAAACTTTCATCACAAATGGGAAACATGGTTTGAAGTGAAATATGTTAAAACAATTGTATATGACATTGAAATTAAGTTTGTGGCTCAATAAAAACGAATACGAGGTGACATTGATGAAAACGTTATTGAGAACAAATTAGAAACTATGTTTGTTATTGGCACTTACATTGGAAGAAAAATAAGATATAAAATGATAACTTGGTAAATGGTGCACATGGTGTATTTAAGTATTAGGTTTTGGTGCAAACAAAATTTTGTGAATAGATTTGAACAATTCATAAATTAGAGATCAAAACACCAAAAAGTGAACAATTTATATGGAGAGTGAATTCCTTTTTATGTATAATAAAAGTGTGTAAGAAACTGATATCTTAAAAAAGTATGTCTCTTTATGTGAATAATTTCCATAAAATTACATTTGAAGATCCATTTTTCTTAAATGTTATAGTATTAATATTGCTAACCCTTCAAGTATATGAAATAATATATTTTTCTATATAATAAAGAGAAACATTAATAAATAAGGCCTATGCAATAATATGAATTAATAGAAGGTTCCACTTCTATAAAGACATTTCTCTAGAATTTTTTCTAAAATATTGAAATAGTATAATTAAAAGTAGAAGGTATGGAATTTTCTTTTCTTGAGAATCATTTTGTACCTTATATGTGCTCTATTGTAGGTTTCCCACTCAACAGGTAAGCAAACGTGGATATCATTATAATAAATGTATCATTTCTATAATTAATTGTGTCATTGTGCTCTATATTTTTCTTTTTCTATTGATACTTGTTATAACAATTCTATTTCTACTCTACATAATAACATATGGTACCTTACAAGTGGTGTCAACACATTTTCAACATAGTTACCAACTTAATGAGAATTGTGACCACAAAACGAGAACTCTGGCCCAAAAAGCCCATACATGAAAATCAACCCCCATTTAAAAAATTGGTGTTACCTGTAGCACCATTTTTTCAAACGGGGTCAAAATTACAACATTTTCCAAACATGGCCTTCAAAACTCATACAATAGCTAAATAAAAAAATGACACCTAAATAAAAAAATGACGTTATAGATTTTTTTTTCTTTTCAAAATGTTAGATTTATAGATATTTTGAAATCTTATTTTTAGCAGTTGGTACCATTAAAACCAAAACCCCAAAATCAACCATCATACCATTAAAACCAAAACCTCAAAATCAACCATCAAATTGAAATGTACTGTTACTGGTAGCACCAATTTTAAATTTGAGGTATTAAAATGACATTTTTTTAAAGTGGTAATCAAAATCATGCAAACAAAATCATCAAATCAACCTTTAAATGCTTACTTTTTAAATTCTATTTTTTTTTTTTTAAATTTAAAATTTTACGAAAAAACAATATTATTGATTTTTTTTAATAGTAACAAATCAATTAAATAAAACTTAGAAAATAAATAAAAAAATATATGAAAAAAAAAATACTAAAATCAGGACAAAATTAAAAAAAACTACATATAAAAAAAATTTAAATAAAAAAATATTAACCAAACACTAAAAAAAAGTCAAAAACTTTAATTACAAATTAAAAAAAAAACAAATATAATTATAACTATATATAATATAGCTTAATATAGCTATATTATATATAGTATACTATATATTAATTATATAATATAACTATATATAATATAGTTATATAATATATAACTATATTATATATAATTATACTATATATAATATAATTATATAATATAATTATATAATATATAACTATATTATATATATAGTATAACTATATTATATATAGTATACTATATATTAGTTATATAATATAACTATATATAATATAGTTATATAATATATAACTATATTATATATAATTATACTATATATAATATAATTATATAATATATAACTATAATATATATAGTTATATAACTATATTATATATATAGTATAACTATATATAATATAGTTATATATTATATAACTATATTATCGGTGGGTTATATAAAATTATTCTAGAAATTCAATGGTTTGTAATGAATCATTCTAGAAATTTAATGGCTTGTTATAGATAATAAGGATTATGGGGTGAATTTCTAATTCTTCAAAGATGCTTTAATCTTAAAAAATATTTGGTGTTTACTAACTAACTTATAAAAAAAATCAATAAGAATGGACTTCTAAATAATTAAAATAATGAATAAATTTTAAAATATAAAATAAAAGAATTTTTTTATGCTTAATATCATTATATTATTAAGTTTTTGTTTTAAATTTTAATTAATTTTATTTTTTAATAAAAAAAAATATTTTTTTTTTTTTGTAATTTTATGTTTTTAAAGTTTTTTTATTTTTATTTTTTTAAATTTTGTTTCTTAATTTTAAGTGTTTTAATTTGTTTTATATATATTTATTTATTGTGTTTTGTTAATTTTT
>ML827473.1:0-48221 GCA_009831015.1 Picea engelmannii | reverse complement strand
TAAATGAAAAAACAAGCATTTAAAAAAAAAAGTGGAAACATTATGTATGAGAAAATTTAAAATATGAAAAAAACACCTAAAAATGGAAGGGAAATGCTACCGGTAGCACCATTTTTAAAAATGGGGTAAGTTTCGAAGTAAAAAACTTGACCCCCAAAAAATGAGAACTCTGTAGAGTTCTAAATTATTTTTTTCATGCTAGAGATATGTAATTTTGGTGTCTTAAAAGGATAGTGATATGTCATTCGACAGATAAAACTATGTCTGAGAAGGAAAACACTTGAAAAATATATACGGTTTCATGAAACACTTTGTTTCGCCTAGTTGGAAACCTTTGTAACCCTTGTCGGTACCCCTTCGAGTAGTACCACATTAGACAACACCTGTAAATGTCCATTCACTGCCACATACCCTCGACTATATAGGGAGTCTTGTAGGTATCC
Organism: Picea engelmannii; assembly: GCA_009831015.1. Classification (NCBI taxonomy): domain Eukaryota; kingdom Viridiplantae; phylum Streptophyta; class Pinopsida; order Pinales; family Pinaceae; genus Picea; species Picea engelmannii. The sequence goes on along the minus strand of ML827473.1, from coordinate 47,778 downwards.
GGAAACCATTTATCAATTATCCAATCAACTGCTTAACTATTATAGTTGCACCGATAACAACACTCGAGAAGAATATCCCCACGTATCTAGCTAATAATGTAGTACGGCTAAGGGTACATTCAAGCCACCTTAGTTAGAGCCTTGAGATATTGGGCCAAATACTACTGCTAGACCCCGGTGGTATATCGGATAGATATAACACTAGGGAAATATTTGGTTTTAGGAATCCTCAAAACCACAACATTTTCTACCATAAGATAATAGAAACATAGGGAAAAGTTTGCATCGCAACACTCCCTCCAACATCTAGGATGAAAAATTACCACACAATTTTAACTATTGAAAATCTGGGCATTCTATCACTGCAATCTAATTTATACTTGAGTATAGTTCCAAAAGAGAAAAATAAGGAGTATAGTGGTCCCATCACCACCCTTATTTGGGACCTATCCCCCTATATTCCTCTCTTTGGACTATTCGCAGTGGTACCCATCACTTATAAGCCTTTTTTCGGGGATTCACCGTCCCTCCCCGACACTCTTATTAGAGACCTATTCCATTGGATTCCTATATTCTCACTAATCATTGTGGTAACCATCACCCATAACCCCTATTTTTTCCTACCCACCAACCCAATTGTTGCCCACTTACCCTCCAAATGGCCCACACCTGCAACCAGGAAGTTCACATCTTCATCCTTTCCTTGGCCAACAGAAACACCTAAAACAAGTATGAAATCAAGAGCATCAATTCCAATATTGTTACCTTCAATTCCATATTTTACTCCCTCAATTCCAAACTTGACTCCCTCTCTGACGAGGTGAAAAATAACCCAAAATTGTTTTTTTAAGAGATGAAAAACTAGATGAGTCAGTTCCAGGGACCTACCTTCTTTGAACAATATTCACACCAAGAAGGCACATAATCCTCCCATTCCATGTAATTTCATTCCAACCCCGTTCATTGTGAAATGCATCTTCCCAAAGTCAAGGTGAATAAATTTCATGTCTTGAATCCCATGGGATCAAATGGAACATTATTTCTACTTGCATGGCATTATTGATTATTTGACCAAAATTTATATTGACATGTCCTTTATTTGGATCTTGAACACTAGAAATGGTGGAAATGCCATAAAAATTCACACCAAGGGTATATTTCTTGGACTCATTTTGTTTCATACCATTACGGACACTTTGACACCGACACACATCATTTGTGCCATTTGACCGAGCTTAAAAAGTTTAGTACAGTGGAAGAAGATATCATAACTTTTGATAAAATGAATTTACAAATGAATATGATGTCCAACACCTTCTTCCATGAATTCTTTATTAATGGCCTAAAAAGGATGACATCTAAGCCCATGTCCTAATGGCTCACCCCTAGACTTGGCCTAAATATACTCACCACACCAAGGAAGAAAAATAGGTAGTCTCTTCCCAAAACAAAAAAAAACATCCTTTGTTCCTCATTCATGAACCACATATCTCGCCCCTCCTTCCAATTCTCTTAAGTTCAACAAATTAACAAGGGAAAAAATGGTTGAATTCCAACTTAAGCATCTTTTCTATAACCATGATGACAAATATTTTCTAGGCCACAAGTGTAAGGAGTAAAATATTTTTATGGCCATTTATGAGGACGTTTATGAAGAGGATGTTGATGTTTCCCAATCTGAAGATCTACGCTAAGAAAATTATCATACCCTATCCTCTAATCCATTGGAAGTTGAATTTCTTATCTCGCCAAATTCCCTTTTTAGTATCTCTGCTCCCCAAACCCTTAAATTAATTGGTTATATCAAACATAGGAAATTCATTATCTAGTTTATAGTGGCAACAACCATAATTTTATTCATTGTCGCATTTCCAAAAAGACGATGTTATATCCATACAATCAACAATTTTCAAATCTTGATTTGTAATGGAAGTTCCATGAAATGTGGGGGACATTGTGAAAATGTATGCCTACAATTTTTTTAGTATCACCTGGAATATAATATTTTTTCTATTGACATGGGTGGTTCAACAATGTTCAAGGTGTTTAATGCTTACACACACTAGGCTATATCACCATGGATTTCAAGCTATTAGCCATGAAATTCCAATAGGATGGACAATACTATGAGTTCCAAGGAATCATGACGGGCTCCCTCGATATCATCAGTTCCCATTGAATGGAAAATATACTCAAAAAAGTCATTATGGCATTATTTCACAACTCCATACCATTAAAGTAGTTGAGACCCCATCACCTATTGTTCATATCAACATACAATCTATCCTCTCCAAACACCAATCTATTTTTGACAATCCGCAGGGACTTAGCCCTTCCTATGATGCCCATAATCATTCCATTACGCTTGTCCCCAACAATTTTCCTCTGTATGTTCACCCTTATCATCACCCATTTTCCCAAAAACATGAAATTGAGAAAAAAATTCAAGAATTACTAGCAGTGGGTGTGCTCCATCCCAGTACCAGCATTTATTATTCTCCTATCACTCTAATACTCAATAAATAAGGCACATGGCACATGTGACCTGATATTCAATCCATCAACAAAATTACCATCAAAGATAAATTGTCTATTCCTGTCATTAATGACCTTTTGGATGAATTGAGTGGTGCTCATTTCTTTATCAAACTTGATCTATGTTCTGGATACCATCAGATACATATGAACTAGGGATATATTCCCAAAACTTCCTGTTAAACTCATGAGGGACATTATGAGTTCTTGGCCATTCCCTCCGGCCTGTGTAATGTAGCTTCCACTTTTGAAAGTCTATTGAATCATGTCTTCCTCCCTTTCCTTCCTCATTTTTTTGAGTTTTATTTGATGATATCCTCATCTATAGTAAAACTTGGAAATCCCATCTAGCCCATGTGGATCAATTATTAAACTTATTGTCTTAGAACAAACTCTTTCTCATATATTCTAAATGTTATTTTGGATTTCCTAATGTAGAGTACATGGGCCATATCGTTGAAAGGGATCATGTCTGCATGGATCCTAAGAAAATAGAAGTTATGAAGAATTGGCCATGTCCTAAAACTGTTAATTTTTTTAGAGGTTTATTGGTTTTAATAGGATATTATCACAAATTTGTTCATAATTATGACAAAATTGCATCTCTATTCATGTCTCTACTTAAAAATAATACTTTCAATTGGACTTCAGTAGATGATCAATCCATCTAAGTCTTGAAAGAGGCTATGAGCATGAATCCTCTTCTGGCATTTCCCAACTTCACCAAGATTTTTTTTTTGGAATGTGATGATTTTGGGAAATGCATTAGGGTAGTACTCATGCAATATGGAAGACATTTGTATTTTACTAGAAAACAAATTTTTGAGAGACGCTTGGGAAGATCTACCTATGCAAACAAAATCTTGGCTATTCTACTTGCAGTGGATTGTTGGTGTCCTTACTTGCTTGAGAATTGCTTCCAGATTAAAACGTATCATCACAACCTCAAATTTTTCTTAGAACAAATAATTTTATCCCCAGGGAAACATAAGTGCTTGACCAAAATGTTTATCTATGATTATGAGATCATTTATAGGAAAGGAAAAGAAAATTTGGTTGTTGATGCACTTTCACGAAAATATGAAGAAGAAGGGTCCATCTTCTCACTCTCCTTCATTGTGTCATATTAGTTAAGGGTACTTCTCCAGGAATTGTTCCAAGAGCACAAACTGTCTCTCCTAATCCAACAATTGCAACAAGATCTGCATGCATATTCAAGATACACTTGGCACAATGAGAAGCTTTGTCATAAAGATCACTTGTATTTAAGAAAACAGTCTCACCTTATATCCATCATCCTCTTTGAAATTCATGCTTCACCAACACAAGGGAATTCAATTTTTCAAAAAACATACGAAAGGATGAAATGTTCATTTTTCTAGGAGGTAATGAAACAAGACATATACACTTTTATGGATGAAAGATACTTCTCAACAAAATAAGGATGAAATATTAAAAATTCCAAGAACACTCCAACCTTTCCCTATTGCACTTGTTATATTGATGGATATTTCTATGGAATTCATTGTTGGATTACCTAAATATGGAAATAAATCAGTCATCACGGTTGTAGTCGATCCCCTTTTCCAATGTTGTCATTTTTATTCCCTCCAATACATTTTCACAACATCCACAAAGGCCCAAATTTTCATGGATAATATCTTCAAATTCATGGAATGCACCACTCTATTATCTCTAGTCATGACCCAATCTTCAACAACAACTTTTTGAAATATTTTTTCAAACTCGAGGGAACCCAATTGCATCTTAGTATGGCCTATCATCTCTAGATTGATGGTCAAACTAAAGTTGTCAACAAGTTATTGGAAACATATTTGAAGTGTTTCGTGTTTGATAGAAAAAATTGATGGGTTCAATGCTTACAATTAGCTAAATGGTGGTACACCACATCTTACCATGTTTCTACTCATATGTCTCCCTTTGAAGAAGTCTACAGTTCAAAGCCACCTTATGTATTCTCCTACCTATCCAGTGTTTCCAAGGTCCAAGACATAGACACCACCCTTATATTTTGAGCTACTATTCTCCATACCCTCAAAGACAAATTTGGCTCAGAATCACATGAAGCAACATGTTGATTAGGATAATTCAAAATGTGAATTTTCTAAAGGGGATCGGGTGTTTCTTCGTCTGCAACCTTACAAGAAAAATTCCCTCAAAGAAGGTCATTGTTAGAAACTTTCTCCCAAGTTTTATGGCCCTTATACAATTCTAAAGCATGCGAGAACTATGGCCTATAAGTTATCTCTCCCTAGTCACTCTAAGCTCCATCCTATTTTTCATCTTTCGTGCTTGAAGAAAGTAATTGGAACCAAGTGCCATAGTCAAACTAGTCTCCCTAAATTGGATGAAGACTGATCAATTTGATTGCAACTAAAAGGACCACCTTGAGAATCGTGTCCATTAGTGCAAAATAAATGAGTTTTTGTTTTAGTGGAAAGATGCGGAACTAGAGGATGCCACATGGGAGTCAACTTCCATTCTACAACAATTTCCACTTCTCAAATTGTAACACCCCAAGACCGAGCCCCAATTGTAAATGTAAATATGTTTTATATGTTGGTGAGCCAAGTTATTATAGTCGAGAAGGCTTGTGTGATTACTATTTCAAAGATCCTAGCTTCTAAAGGTTAGTGAGCCTATTTTTGTATATGTGAACACTCATATCATTAATAAAATACATCACTACGTGTAGACCAGCCACAATAAAGTGTATAGGGGACTAAACTCCACTAGTAAGGCAAGGGGGGGGGGCTAAGAGCCTAGAAAAGGGGGTTAAGCTAGAGGGATTATTTACAAAGGGATATTATAATATTATTTATAAAGACTAAGGTGGGGATAATTATTTTATCCTAAGTTTTAAGGATGGGGGCAAGTGGTCCAAAGTGGCTCTCAACCTAACAAGTTTCCAATTTGGTACATGCATAAAAATACTTTAGCCTTAGTGAATGAGCCATTCATGTTGTCAAGGATTCATTCCATTCATCCATTCTCTCTATCATTCAGACCTCTTGATCTTGTATACACTCCTTCAACAGTAACCCGTACCCTTCCTGTTAGGAGCAACAAACATGTACCCTACCCGTAGGTTGTTGTTTCCATCACATGTACCTTACCCATAGGATGTTGCTTCCATCACTTGTACCTTACCCATAGGATGATGCTTCCATCACATGTACCTTACCAAAATGTAGTTTCTTCCATTATCTATACATGTAACTAGTTGACTTAGGAGTTGGACTGAAGAAGCGGGTTGTCAGGCCCATGGGATTGAAGAGGTGGGTTGTCACACCCGTGAGAAACTCTCTCCAGGTTAAAGAATTGTTGGGAATTAATTTCCTAAGGGAGCCCAACTGCAACTATAGTACTCTGAGACTTCCTATCTAGCATGTTGTTGAAGCCCTTGAAGGGAAGTAGGGCAGCCAAAGGACTATTGAGCAGAGAAGGGGCACACTTCATGGGGTGGGACATGCATGTGGGGAATGAGAGACTGTGGGATGTTAGTTTGAGTTGGAAATTGGAAGAGTTGTTCCTGGTGTTTGATATACATTAGAATGGTTAGGAATCCCTTTACCCGGGTGGAGTTTATTCCCAGGTCGAGGGAGACCCATTGCTAAGAGTTGTGAATGGCATGGTCTAAGGCTAGGAGGATCATGGAAGGTATACACGTAGTTGGTGGTATTTTATCAAATATAAGTATCAATTATGTGTTACATTATTTGTTGCATTATTCTTTAAGTGTTTAATTTCATGGGTTTTGCATGTGTGAGTTGTTTTTGTGTATTTTTATTGTTATTTCCGCATGAATCTAGAAATTTCCTTAGAGTAATTGTATATGTTTATAAATTTGTATATAGTCTGTAAGTTTTCCGTGGAATAGCCCAACATATGGCTGGGGATTCTACACTATGGAGTCAAAGGTGATGTCAAGAGAAGTATCATATATGTGACTAGGTCTGGGTGGTCGACTGGTGGTGTCACAATATGGTTTCAGATATTAGAAAGAGTGTTTTATGGAGTAGCATGGCCTTGCCTAGGTGGATGGTAATGTCACATTATAGTATTAGAGCTCCATTTTTCAACACTAAACCTGGATGGGTTGTGTAAGTGGAAATTGAAGAAAAATTTCCACAAAGAATCGTTTTCGAAATGACCTAATTTCGAGTTACAATGCATCCATGGGTGTCATGAGGGTGTTTAGAGCACACCTTAACTATGTTTGAAAGCTTAGGAGGTGTAGCAATTAGAGAAACCACAATAGTTGTTGGATTGATATGCTAGATTAGATTTGGGACTTTGGATCAAGCACATACTAGAAGGAGAATTGTTATGGAGAAGGATAGATCGGGGTCGTCGGATCTGTACATAGGCGAGGGTGAGTTGTAGATCTCACGATAGTTTGGTGGTTTGACACTCCGGGAGAAATGGGTCCTTGTGTTTCTAGGAGGAAAATATCTCGAAGTCCCGAACTCCGGAGTAAATCCAAGTCCTTCTTTATCAGGGACACGTGGACCAGGGATCTATTCCCTTCATCGATTTGACATTCGGTAGTTCAAGGGTTTGGCAATGATTAGTAGTAGAAACTCCCGAAAATTGGAATCTTGGATCCCCAGAGTTCTTTTTTACCATAGATCTTAGAAGAGAGCATGGATCATTTATTTTTCAAACATTTGGGGGTTTTCCACTTTAGTGTTCGAAGGAATTGAAATGTTCTACTAAAAGATCATCCGAAACCCGAATCTTTGGAGCCGAAGAGAACCATAGTAGTTTGTCAATTCAACGTTCGAGTGTTGTGAAGTGTTATGGTGTGATATCCTCCGAAGCCCGGAGTCCCAAAGTCCTGGAGCGTTGGAGTGACAAGGCATGATGATGTCACCTAGGGTGACATGGACCCATATTATGTATTCCACAAGTCATCCTGATTCATTCTTTTCATAGACTATTTGTGTCAATTGGAACTTGACACATGTCATGACCCATCGATGGGGCCACATGTCATATCCATATTTTTTCCACATATCACCCCCTGGTGCATAGCTTCTAATGTGATGTAGTCCCCCTACCTCAGCAGGGTTATGTGACCTCCCGGTCTCTGGATCGATCTTCTTCTGAGTCGAAATGGCTCTTTGGGATCCTGCTGGAACCATTTGAATGAATCCACAGGTCCCTTTAATTCCCTGGCACAGGCTTTGAGAAAACCTATGCACGCGCTCAGCTTTCAACGATCTTCTCTATTCTGAACCAACACACCTTTCGCGTTTCAGGGTTTCAGGACTCCTACATGCCAGCTCTCCCAGGATCCTTTTCCCTCCAACTCCCGGTCGCCAAAACACTGAAAATGGATTAATGACTCTGGGTCCTCCCTTAGCCTTCGTCCACATGACCACCACTCTGTGACTACGTGCTTAATGTCAAAGAGCTACCGGATTTTCACGATTCGGGGAATCGCGATGCAAGCATTCCTCCTGTTCTCTGTCTTTCGAAATGTTGAAACCCGAAATAGGGCCTAACTCCCAAGCTCCTCCCTTAAGTCGTGTTTCATATGACCAATCCCGTGACCTGGTGCTATTCCTCCGAATGCTTTCGGGTTTTCGCGATTCATGATTTCGCGATTCTGGCTGCAACGATTCTAGGTCCTTCGAACTCCCGGACCCCAAAATGCCGATATCTACCCGTGACCACGGTCCACTTTTTGAGATTTCGTAATTCACGATTTCACGATTCCGACTGCAGACGATTCTAGGTCCTTCGAACTCCCGAACCCTGAAATGCTGAAATCTCCCCCTTGAGAGATCAACGGTCTAGATTCTTTTTCCTGTTCACCTCCCAGGGACTAAACCCCGTGCACGTATCCTTGATCCAGCGGCTCTTAGGCCACTGTGCTCCAGATCCGACGGCTGGCGCGATTTCATGAACCAGGAGTTCACGATGCAACAACTCCAAAATCGCTTACCGCTCCAAACCCCGAACTCCGAAATAGAGAAATTAGAGCATGAGATCAATGGCCCTTGATGCTTCTCATCCAACGGTCTCTACTCCTCCTGAGCTTATGAACGCTAAAAGACGCTCAATCTTAACCTCCTCACAGATCTACGAGATCCAACGGCCCACGTGATTTTGGCACTTCTCTACAGAGTGTCTCCACCATCCATACAACTCCTCTCCTGGAGTTCTTCTAAAGGCTTAAATCCCTCGCAACTTGGTGCGATTCTATGTCTCTCGGTATTTCGACACTTCTCCACGAAGTGTCTCCACCGTTCCTTTTAGTTTCTCTCCTGCGCTACCTTATAGAGGTTAAACTCTATGCACCTTCCTCTGAATACGATGTCTATTAGTTGTTTGCACAAGATATAATAGCAGTTGTGCTCCCTCCTGAGATTGAGAACATATTCCTTCCACTTGGAATATTTTCTGAAGTTTCAAAGGCCTCGACCTTCGCTTCCCCTGCGAGCTCAATTCCTTTGGATCTCGCCTGTGTTCTAGGAATGTTATTCCTCCCGAGCTTCGTTCTCTCGGATATTTACTCCCACGTAGACTTTGCATTCGAGGATCTCGAATAACTCAGATTCAAGAAGTTTTCTTGAAAAAAAAACTCCTTACACCCACCTGGCGTTCTCCTGCTCGATGTACACCTTGTAGAACCTACAGAGTATTCAACAACCCTGTGAGTGTCTTCTCCTTGACACTTCTCTTTTCTCAGAACTTGAAATAGAGTTCCCTAGTGCACTCTATGCACTCGCTCGATGCCCTTTTGGCAGAGCTCTATAGAACCTTCAGTAGTTCTATCTTCCCTGAACTCGAGACAGAGTTCCTTCCTATGCACTCCTTGCACCTCTGCTAATGAAGGTTCAATGCTATCCCTCTTGAGCTTTCCTGATGTTGTCTCACCTCTTTCAATGCACACCTTGCAGACTATGTGCACTCCTTGCACTTAGAAACTCTAAGACGAGACGAAATTGAAACTTATGAAATACTTCACCAGCTATGCATTTAAACTTGTAAACATCAAACACACAGTATGCAGGAAAAACTGCTTTTCTATTAATTTGTATGTCTATACAAATGTTTACAAAGACTGGAATGTAACAAGTCTCAGCTCTCTCTCAAGACCTCTCTTCTCTGGTCTCTCCTCCTAACTCTCTACTCTAATTTCTTAATTACAAAATGAGGGCTCCCATGAGATTATCCTCAACCACCGTCTCTGAGCTATCGCTATCATAGAGCGGCTCCTACGACTACATTACATAAATGGATGCCTAGTCCTGACTACATCCTGGGCTTGCTGTAGGCAACCATTAAAGGAAACCTCAACCACTACTTGTACAAAGGCTTGGTCTGGCATTAAAAGCCTTACAACATTTATTGAAATTTCGAATTTCAAAATTGAGAGGGTTGCACCTCTTCCTTTCTCCATTAAATGCATGTTGGATGTGCTGGCTGGCTGGCACGCTCCTGACATGGAGCAATGATCCTGCATCATACTCCTCAGCTGGAAAAATCATGGTCTCCTAATCATGAGCTCCTCTTCTCTAGTGTTGAAATCCACCTGGATCCCAAACTTTCCCTTGGAGATGTCCATCTTCTCCTCTGCTTCGATGTTGTTTCTTCTGCTGCCCTACTTCTCTTGCAGACTCCCTTCTGCTCAGCTTCTCATTGCTGGTAGTCTCTACTGCTGAAATCGACATCAGCCTTATGATTTCTTCAATTACCTCGTCCAGTTGCTCCAGTGGCTAGCTCTCCTTATGCAGTCTCCTCAGCTACACTTCTTCCCGGCAAATGGGTCGATCAACTAGATCTCCCATGCCATATTTTTCCTCTGTGGCCTCAACTTTCCATCCTGCTGCAAAATTCAGCTCTGCAGTCTTATTTTCTTGACTGACCTGTTGTTCAGTCACCTTCTCTGAAAGATTAGCTTCTCCCATTTCCCCTTGTGCTGGTTGAATTCCAGCTTCCTCTAGCTACTCCTCAGACTGGAATTCTCCTTCATATTCTGCTGCATGCCTCGACACTGCAGTTATCATTTATTCATCTCCCTGGCTAAAACTTCTAAGCGATTCCTTGGAATTCGCCTCTAATAACATCTGCATGGTTGTCTCCTCGTGGCAGCCATATACTGGATCTGGATTGTTCAACCAATCCTCCATCATCTCTAACTCCATTTCCCATGGAGTGAGCATCTTATTTGCATGATCCTCTTCTGTTGGGGCAAACATTAGTGTTTGCTCCTCCTCTCCCTCTATGACAATCATTGTTGATTGTCCTTCTTCTGTTTTTTCTTTTTCAACACATACTCTAGCCTCAACTGGACTGCTTGGTAGGAATACTTCAATTCCCCCAATGATCAGAATGTATTTCTGAACTTCCTTCGTCAGCACTCCTTGCTGATCTGAACTCTCCTCTGAGTTCATGAGACTTTCACATATCCTCATATTTTCCCCCTTTCCCACTTGACATCTTGGGAATTTTCTACTACCCACCCGGCAGTGTATGAGACTGACCGGTCCCATCTCATTTCCCACCTTGCAATCTGAACTTTCACCACTGTCCCCTTGGCAGTATGTGAGACCTTCTGTTGATCTCTTCCCATTGCCCACCTGACAACTCAAAAGTTCACTTCTGCCCACCTGGAAGTTTATGAGATCAATCGATCCCATCTCCATCAACACTCCTTGCTGACCCAAACTCATCCCTGAGTTCATGAAACTTTCAGACAGTCTCATATTCTCTCCCTTGCCCACTTGGAAATATGCGATTTCTTCCCTACCCACCTGGCAGTTTACAATATCTTCAACTAATCTCATACCATTTCCCTCCTGGCAATATGAATTTCCATTGTTTTCCTCCCGACAGTCTATGAGATCCTCCAATGATCTCATTTCATTGCCCACCTGGCAATTGGAAAATTCATCTCTGCCCTCATGATAGTTTATGAGACCTGAAACTGATCTCTCTTCCTCATCACTGAGGGTTTCTCCAACTTCTGGCTCACAGATGCAAACCAACTCTATGTCACTGAGGATTTAAGGATACCTCAGCCATATTTTCAACAACCTTTGCTATCTTTTGGCCAACAACTCCTTGACTGGCCACTTCACTTTCTTTTTCATGGGCCATTCATACACCCATCGTGTTCTTGTACTCTGTTGCATTCAAAATGCAAGCTCCTCCATCCTTTCTCTTATCTCAATGAGTTCTTTATCCATCTCAACCTTTCTCTTCATCTACTGGCGGTCCTCTCTTTGACCATGCTTATGGCCTTCAGTAGCCATCTTCTTCCCTTTGAATCTTCTGTTGTTGTTACTCTGCAACTGAGATCATTTCTAGTATCTCCTACAGTCCACCCGACTGTCTATTTGTTGCTGTGTCCTGCAACAATCTCTTCAATCCTATTCATCTGAAATATACAGACGAAGTCCAGGATCTGATACCACTTGATGCAGTCCCCCTACCTCAGCAGGGTTCTACGACCTCCCAGTCTCTGGATCGATCTTCTTCTGAGCCAAAATGGATCTTTGGGCTCCTGCTGGAACCCTTTGAACGAATCCACAAGTCCCTTTAATTTCCTGGCACATGCTTTGAGAAAACATATGAATGTGCTCAACTTTAAATTCTCTTCTCTGTTCTGAACCAAAACACCTTTTGCGTTTCGGGGTTTCAGGACTCTTGTATGTGAGCTCTCCCAGGCTCTTTGTCCCTCCAACTCCCAGTCGCCGAAAGGTCGAAAAGGGCTTAACGACTCTGGGTCCTCCCTTAGCCTCCGTCCATGTGACCACCACTCTGTGACCACGTTCTTAACGTCAAAGAACTACCGTCTTTTCACGATTCGGGGAATCACGATGTAAGAATTCCTCCTGCTCTTTGTCTTTCAAAATGCCAAAACCCGAAATAGGGCCTAACTCCACAGCTCCTCCCTTAAGTCGCATTTCATACGACCGGTCTTGTGACCTGGTGCTATTCCTCTGAATGCTTTCAGGTTTTCGTGATTCGTGATTCCAGCTATAACGATTCTAGGTCCTTTGAACTCCTGGACCCCGAAATGCCAAAATCTACCCATGACCACGGTCCACTTTTCAGGATTTTGTAATTCACGATTTTTCGATTCCGACTGTAGACGATTCTAGGTCCTTCGAACTCCCAGACCCCGAAATGTCGAAATGTCCCCCTTGAGAGATCAACGGTCTAGATTCTTTTTCCTATGCACCTCCCAGGGACTAAACCCCATGCACGTATCCTTGATCCAACGACTCTCAGGCCACTGTGCTCCAAATCCGACGACTGGCGCGATTTCGCGAACTGGGAGTTCATCATGCAGCGACTCCAAAATCACTTGCCGCTCCAAACCCCAAACTCCGAAATAGCGAAATTCGAGCACAATATCAATGGCCCCTAATGCTTATCATCCAACGGTCGCTACTCCTCCTGAGCTTCTGAACGCTAAAAGACACTCAGTCTTAACCTCCTCACGGATATACGAGATCCAACGGTCCATGTGATTTCGACACTTCTCTTCTAAAGGCTTAAATCCCTCGCAACTTGGTGCGATCCTATGGCTCTCAGGATTTCGGCACTTCTCCACGAAGTGTCTCTACCGTTCCTTTCAGCTGCTCTCCTGTGCAACCTCCCAGAGGTTAAACTCTGTGTGCCTTCCTCCAGATCCAATGTCTATCGGTTCTTTACACAAGATCTGACGGTAGTTGTGCTCCCTCATGAGCTTGAGAACTTAATCCTTCCTCTTGGAATATTTTCTGAAGTTTCAAAGGCTTCGACCTTCGCTTCCCCTACGAGCTCAATTCCTTTGGATCTTGCCTATGTTCTAGGAATGTTGTTCCTCCTGAGCTTCATTCTCTCAGATATTTACTCTTGCGCACACTTTGCGTTCGAGGATCTTGAATAAATCAGATTCGAGAATTTTTCTTGAATACGCCCACCTGGCGTTCTCCTACTCGACGCACACCTTGCAGAACCTACAGAGTATTCAAAAATCCTATGAGTGTCTTCTCCTCGACACTTCTCTTTTCTCAAAACTCGAAATAGAGGTTTTTAATTGGATTAGGTACATAAAAACCTTCAGTATACTTTGTCGAGCTAGTGAGGTAAACGTTTACCGCCAACTTTTAATTCAACATAATCTTGTTTATTTGTGCAAAGATCTATTGTTTGTTTGGCTATGTCCGGACGTACATGCATTGTATATATCACGGGGTTGAACTGTGGGGCAAGAGATGATTTTGATAGAAGTGGATGCATTCTAAGCCTCCAGAACACGCAAGCCTACAGAACACGTAGAATTGGATGCATGTTGCTGAAGCTGCAAATAAAATAGTTTAATCAATAAATAAAATCGAAAATATATCTAAATATTAAAATAATGAGGTAAACTAATAAAATCAAAAATATATCTAAATATTAAAATAATAAGGTAAACTAATTAATGCAAAGAATAACACAGAGTTAGAAGGGACATGTGTGCAATAGAATTAAAATTCACACGGTCTCCATTATTAAATAATTCACAAGATCTCCATTGATCCATAATGCACCACCTGGTAACCCATTATTAAAAACCAACTACCCTCTGCCTAGTAAGGAGAGAGAGCACTCCACCTGGTAACATATTATTTAAGATTAGATTAAGCTCGAGTGGAATTTGAAACGCATGGAAATGTGGTATCAACAACCGGGCCTGGTAAGGAGAGAGAGCTAGGATAGTCCACCTGGTAACATATGGTTTAAATTATATTAAAGCTCCACCATTTGAAATGCATGGTGGCATCAACAGTCCCGGTAAGGAGAGAGCATGCGGGGTGGTATTTGAAAAGCAGGTTAAATGTGGCATCAACCACAATGTTATGGTTTACATTCCACTAATCATAGGTGTCAATTTATATTGTTTAAGATTAGATTAATCTTGGGTCTTATTTGAAACGCATGGAAATGTGGCATCAACACGACCGAGTAAGGAGAGAGAGCCAGGAAACTCCACCTGGTAACATATGGTTTAAATTATATTAAAGCTCCAGCATTTGAAACGCATAAAGTAAAAATGATGTCGTTCCACTGCGTTCCACTTCTTTTCCATGCGACACGCGGTATCACTGTAAAATGTAAAAAAATAGTAATGAAGAAGTAAATGTTAAAATTGAAGTAATCTTATATGGATTTGCTAAATTATGGTCTTTGGCAATTGAAAACTCAGTCTAGTAATTTTTTAATCATGTTTAGTAAAAGTGAAAGAGTAAACATGATAAATGTACTATTTTATAAATGCAAGGGAGTTAGTTCTTGCAATCTTATTCATTGATTTGGATGTAAGACAAAGAATATATCATCATCTTCACTTTCTGGCCATCAAATTAAATTTTGTAACTAAAAGGATGATTAATCCAACAATTCCAATAGGGGGGACGTCTATCGACATATTATTATTAATACAAGTCTATAAAGAAATTAAAAAAAATGAGAAACAAATTTTTAAATATTTAAAGAAAATTTAAATAAAATGAAATCTATATTTTTATTTTTTTTATATACAAATATATATAGTAATACTTTACATATGTATTTTGTTTGGTATATCCTTTCTAGTAAAAATTTAGTTAGAATCTTTATGTATATATATATATAATTTAATTGTCATTAAATTTATTGTTATTTATTTTTATATTAATATAAAATATTTTATTTAAAAAACACAGAATAATGTTAGTGTTAGATTTTTTTTAATGATATATAAACAGAATAATGTTAATGTTAGATTTTTTTTTATTATATATATATATATATATATATATATATATATATATATATATATATATTTAATTTAATTTAATTTAATGGCCATTAAATATATTAAATATATTGTTATTTACTTTTATATTAATATAAAATATTTTATTTTAAAAACACGAAATGTTAGTGTTAATGTTAGAGATAAACAAATATAACAAATGTTAGACAAAATGGACATTACAATTTTGAAATATTTAATTGTAAAATACACCTACATTTTTTTTTTAAATATTTTTTTTTCTCTAAATAATTATGGTATATAATTATAAGAAGCCAATTCCGATTTATTTATCTTACAACCATGTTATCACTTTATAATATATAGAATAAGGGTTATGACATATGCATGATGACACATGCATGAGAAAATTTACCAATTATGGATTTGTAGAAGTATAACTTATTTTAGTAAAAATAAATGTATGGCTAAAAATAAATTTATTTCACAGCTAAGAGATTAATATCTTTATAAATCTATAAAAAGAATAATTAAATATGTAACAAGACAATATTATGAGTAAACTTATAATAGAGGATTAGTTTTATTGAGTTTTTTAATTTTTATCAATTTTTTTTTATTATTTTTTCACCTCCATTCTTATATTATGAGAGTGATATTAAAGAAAACATATTAAGTTTTTTCTAATAATTTTTTTTTTTAAATAAAAAAGGGGGAGATCCTGCTATATTAGATTAGCAAAAAACTTTAACAAGATATACAATGTAATGGGTCTAAGTCACCAAAAATGCTGCCAATTACCGGAAACCAGCATAGGTGGAGAGCAAATAACAGTTGTATTATAGTAGCATCTATCATGCCCGAAGGAAACCAGGACAGATGACTATAGTCCAAAAGAACATGAAATAGTAGCATAAAAAGACTAAAAAACCAAGAGAGTATAAAAACCTAGGTACCCAGTGACCTGTCGTCATCTCCAGTCTGCCACATGGACCCAGCCAGGATGGAAAAAGTCTACGCGCAGAGGGGGCACTTCTGCTGAGCTGGGGCGTTGGAATAGGCTTCGAGAAGCATGTCCAGGTGTTGGCCCATGAGGAGGGCCCTATGCTCTAGGTCAGACATGTGCCCTCGGAGCTCGAACACTAGGGACAGGTTCTCCACACGGAGGAGAAAGCCATGCAGACCGCCACCCGCGACGTTGAACTCCCTCTGCTTCGCACCATCCTCGACATCCTTCCTCACCGAACGAGTGTTGTCCATTTTCATCTCTGCTTCCATAGCTTGCCAAGAAACTTCTTCAGCAATGTAGCCGGGGATCTTTTCATCCAAACCCAAATTCGGTTTGCTTTCCTCCCTGCGGGTCACCACTGTGGCGCGTGGCTCCTCCGCAGTCGACAGGTCCTCCATAAACGAGTCCTCCTCCACAATACAGGCGGGATACGCATCCTCTGTTCCAGCCTCCTTCCTTGCCGTGTCCTCTTTGCTACAGCCAGCTCCCGTTTCTGTAATGGTGGCGAGCACCGCCAGTCTCTCAGCCCAAGCCTTCTTCCGAAGCATGGAGGTCGCCAAAGCCAGAGCACGTTCAAATTGCTCTTTCCATCGCCGCTGCGCCTTCTGGGCATTCCAAGCTGATCCATGGCGAGGTCTTCCTCTTTTTCTAGCCATGGTATCCTGGGGAAGAATGAATGTACAGAGCAGGTGCAGAGATAAGCGTAAGAGCCAGGACGCGAGCGGTTGCAGGTACAGAACACGAGCAGGTCAGCTCTGTCTCGGCTCACACAAAGACAAGCTGCTCAGAAAATCCTTGCCAAGATGCAACATAAGGGTAGTGATCCAGGGAAAGAGGAACGCAGAATTGCCCCAGAGCCTCTGGGCGAAGATTAGAGCCGAAGCCAGAGCAGTCACTCTTTGTCCGGGCTTGAATGAAAACACATAACCAGACGCCGAGAACACTTGACCGCCTTTAACCCCAACCATGCTAAGTACGCAGAGGTCGTAAATGGTCGTGCGAGGGAGGAGTCCCTCCATCGCTATGCTGCTTCTATGGCCGTCCACCATCAACATTTAAGCCCAGGCTTAGTGCTAAGCCTGGTGGCACCTCCTCGCTGCGTGTCACCCCATATGGGGAAGTTTTTTCTAATATTATTCCTCACATTCATCCTCATATAATATTTATGAGGGTGAGGGTGGGCTTGGTGGTAATATTGGAGAAAACATATTTATGAGCGTGGGAGTGTGGGGAATAATAGAAAAAACATATAATATGAGGGTGGGTGTCGAGGTAAAGGGAAATGATAGAGAAAACATATAGGGTGGGGGTGGGAGGGAATAATAGAGAAAACATATTATATGTTTTCTCTATTATTCCCCCCCTTACCCACAATAGAATAATATCTTTATAAATCTATAAAAAGAATGCTTAAATATGTAAGAAGAAAATAGCATGAGTAAACATATAATGGGTTGAACTAGTTCTATTGAGCCTTTAAATTTTCATCAAATTTCCACAAGAACTCTAGAGCACTAACAATCATCCTAGAGACAAGATAGTTCATCTTTAATGTGGAATCTGATCTTTTGGTCTACCTTACTTAGGTATGTGGAATCTGATCTTTTGATATTTTGGAATTTGCTTTTGGTGAGCTTTGGTTATGGGTGCTTTATCCCAATTGAACCATTAAGAGAAAGAACCTCTTTAGTTAGAAAAAAAAAATTGTTAATAGTCTCTCAAATCTTTATGTCCATTATACATTGTAGTGGCACTTTTTTGGTTCAGTTATCAATCAAAATCCAGTCCAAGTATTTATGAAATATTGAATTTTCTATCACAATTTAATTTTAGTACGAGATGTTATCTTGAAATGGATGGAGAGACAAAAAGAGAAAATAATGTGTTAGAAGACATGTTGGGTATTTATAGAATGGATCAACATAATAATCTGGAAGAGTATTTATGTATTGTGGAATTTGCATATAATCACAATTATCGAAGTTTGATTAAGATGGAATCTTTCAATTTCTTGTATGGTAGGCCTTGTAGAACTCCTCTTAGTTAGGACATATTTGATGAGTGAGTTTTGATTTGAATTGAAATTATTCAAGAAATGGAAGAGAAAATGAAATTGATTTGAGAAAGATTGAAAGAAACTCAAATTAAACAAAAAATTTATGTAGATATTCATAGAACATATAGAAGTTATAAAGAAGTAGATAAATTGTATTTGTGAGTTAAATTGTGAAAGAGTTCAACTAAAATTGGCAAGGGAGCCAAGTTGTTACCATGGTATGTGAGGCCATTTAAGATCAATAAAATATTAGGACCGATTGTTTATCATCTTGCATTACCATCATCTTTAGATCACATGAACAATGTTTTTCATGTGTCTGCTTTGTTTCATCATATTTCAAATCCTTCTCATGTTATTAATTTGAGTCATTTTCATCCTTCATATGATGGGGCCTTGAAGGTTGAACTGATCCACATACTTTATTGATGAACTGAAAAACTTTGGCGTAATTTGGTTGACCAACTAAAGGTCCATTGGGATAGTTATTATCCTATTTCAACTGCTTGGGAGGATGGGACTTAGATGCGTAAAAATTTTTGTTATTTATTTTAGAACTTTAGGGTGAAGTTTCTTGACGAGGGGGTGTATGTAGTGTCCTCTTTTTCTTTGAATTTATTTGACTAATATGTTGATTATTATTTGATGGAATTTTGATTACAATAATGACCTAGTTGGCTAACATACACTCTTATGAATGATATGATCTAGACACTCAATTTGATCTGATTGAATTATTTCTTCATGTATACATATATCCTTTTATAGTTTATGTTTTGATATCCTTATGCTGGTATGAGGTAGCTACATTTTTTTATATGATGTAATGATTTATTGTGTTAGGTTGATTTGTAACTTGATAATGAAAATTAATATGTGGTTAGATGATGAAATTTACTATGTTATATGATTTTATTAATGGTTTATTAATTCTGGCAGGAAGAACCAAATGTGAATATAGACTTCGGAGTGAGTCAAGATATGTGAACCTAGGATCAGATGAGATTATGTATTATTGGCATGTATATGACATTTTATATTTCTTATCCACAACTAGTAGACATCATTATTTGATACAGTTTATCACTAGACGTGTGTAGAGAGAGAGAGAAATATTTTCAAAACAATCTTACACATGGGAAAATGGTTATATGGAGAGATGTGACATGAGTACCATCGGGAGAGGAGGTCTAAGATATATATTCTTTCCTCTTAGCAGACATTTATGTGTAATGGGTTGAAAAACACATGTTTTACATTTTTTCCCAGACATTGTACATGATCATGAGAGTAGGTTGTGAATTTGGTCACTCACAAGGATTTGTTGAGGGGCATGAAATAAGGTTCCAATACTTATTCCTTAGTGACAATTAGTCTTTCACTAGTTGAATGAGTTGAGTTAATTAAGTGGACCAACCATGAAAATTTCTCCCACCATTTAAAAATGATTATTAAAGGGCATGCATGAACATGGCACCCTTGGTTCATAGTAGTAATTAGTACTTTAAGGGCATGTACGGGCATCGTACCTTTGATATCAATTTATGTATATTTTGGGAGAAAATGTTTCATTGGAATATGAATTTTATATTAGCATGGAAAATCAAATGAACTTGCATAAGCGGTTTTCTTTTTTATATAGACTTATGCACATTTTTATGAAATTGGAAATGGAAATGCATTTAGAAAAGTGTGAGTTAATCGAAAGAGAGTAACTTTAAATAAATAGAAAATAACAGTTTTATGTGCACCCACTTAATGAGGAAAAATAAAAGGGATCTATGGAACATTTAAGAGTAAAAATAAAAGAAGATGTTGGGATGTGATGGATAATCTCTATTTTACATTTTAAATAAAACAATTACTTGTCCATGGAGTGACACATGGGTGTGTGAATAATATGCAATTAGTAATTAAAATAATTAGTATTTTTCATGATATGGAAAAATGGCATGGTCTTCAAATGATATGGGATTGGGCTTGAGAGCTCATCTTTTTCTTTCTAAGGATGGATGGTTGTCATGATGCTCAAATTTTTCTTGGTGAGATTTTTTTGAATTTGGTTTCAATATTTGTTTTTGTACTTTGGAGTCAATGATCTCATATTCTCTATAGGATACACACAATCTTAATTGATAGTTTTCTCTCTTAATACAACCCATTACATCTTGAGGGTCCTTGGGGAAGAAGACTATCCATTTGGGAGTTGGTAGGGTGGTCAACTAGTAATATAATTGTATATTTGGAAAAGTAGAGTTCGGGATAATACTTAGAGAAAGATTGGAACTAAAGAAACATCAAGCAAGAATATTTTATAGCCATAAGAAAAATGTAAGTAGTTCTAAAAAATTCAATTTATAGATAGGTTAATTTGTAACTTTAAATTCTCTTTGCAGGTTTTTTCCTTTCTTTTAAGAAATTGTGAAGTGAATATTGCATAGGAGAGTTATATGATTTGAATAGAGATTGGAACACAACTTTCTAGTTCCTTTAAAACTCATCGCTTACATGCATGCACTTGCTTAGTAATGCCATTCCACCGCACCTGGGGCATATCCCATCTAAGAATTTTTTTTGATAAAACGTACAACACTCTGGTCTTGTACACAAGATGTTATGAATAAAGTCTCTAGATGATGAGGGCGACAATATAACTGTGCATTCCTGCAAAAGGGTGTTATGAAAAACATGAAATGTGTGTGTGTGTGTGTGTCATAATAATAACCATACTCAATGTGATATCTACAACAACATCTGTTACGAATTATGTTTATTTGAACATACCAAGGCTTGCATTTATGGAAATATCTTTGGCCCAAGTTAAGTGCACTATGTATTGTCCTGAACCTCTCATAGAATTATATATATGTAATGTCAAGAAAGTGTTTAATATGGGGTTCACAGTCCCTATATCCGCTTATCAATTTTAGTATATATTTTTGGTTGGAAGAAGGCCTATTGTTCTCATGCCATAAATCATGTACTAGTCCCTTAACTGCTCCAATTAAATTCATGTCGGAACGAGGTAGCCTATCACTGAAGTCCCACAAATCTGTTGGGCCACCTGTGTTGAAGCTATCTTGTTTATGATAATATTTTGTAAGTTTTTTGACATCTCATTTCATGAGCTGTGAGGTTTATTGTAGAAAATGACATTTTCTTGTGATCCTTCTAACAATTGATTGTGCAAGACACGTCGGGCTGCATTGTGGTCTTTAGAATGATATTTCTTACCAATTCTTTGAAAAACATCTACACGGTTTTTAACAATATGATGACTTGTTGAGTGCACTCAGGGCTCTAGTGTGGAGTAGGTTAAGGGTTTAATATAGGTTATGCCTAGGATTATATGGAGCTAGGGGGGTCTATTTCATGGTCTAGCTCTAGATTTATGTCATGTTCTAGGTCATGGTCTATGTCTATGTCATGGCCTATGTCATGGTCATTGCATAGGTCTAGGTCATGGTCTATATCTTTCCATGTCTAGTTCTAGGTTATGGTCTATATCTTTTCATGTTTAGGTCTAGGTCGAGGTCTTGACATGTCTAGATCAAGGCCATGGCTTTCCTTGCGATGTAGTGAGGGGGGGTGCAAAGAGAGGACTAAAGAGAGTGTGAGAGTGGGAGAGGCAAAGACAAAGAGAGTGTGAGATAGAGTGAAGGACATGGAGATAGAGAGGGGGGGTAGAGAGAGAGAGAGTGAGAGGAAGGGGGGAAATGAGGAAAGGTGGGTTAGATAGAAGAACATAGATAAAGGTGGGGAGAGTTGGGGAGAGAGAGGGAGGGGGATATAGAAAGCGAGAGAGAAAGGGTTAGGTGTAATAGGTAAAGAGAGAAGGGGGTAGATATGGATTGTTTGAGAGTGTGAGAGGGTGGGAGAGGAAGACCAAGAGGCGGGGTAGAGAGAGAGAGGTGGGAGAGAGAGTAAGAGTGAGACTAACAATGAGGAGAGAGATAAATAAGTTGTAGATGTAGGAGAGAAATAGAGGAGAGATAGTGGGAGGGAGGGGGAGAGAGACAGATTGAGAGGAGGAGGTTTGGAGAGAGAGAGAGAGAGAGAGGGGGGATATAGAGAGGGATTTGAATACTGATTGTGAATAAAGAATATCAAATCCAGTAAAATATTATGATTATATTAAAATAAAAAAGTAGAGTCAATGTGCCATAATCATCATTAAACCATGTTAAATCATTATTAAACCATAGGTGAATGGTAATATCCATAAAACATCATTATTAAACAAGAGGCATAGGCATATTTCACTTAGGGATTCGGTGTGGAGTGGGTTAAGGGTAGATTATAGGTTGTCCGTAGGCATAGATGGAGTTAGGGGGATCTAGGTCATTGTCTAGGTATAGTTCATGGTCTAGGTCATGGTCATGTTGATATAAGTACTCGTATAATTACTCCATAAGAAGAAGAAGAAAAACTTAAAACACACCTTACATGTGAACCTACATTTATATGTTTCACATATCCTTTATTCGTTGTCATACTTTCCTCGCCTTTAGATGGATAGGGAGAGAGGGAGGTATAACTAGGCATAGAGATAAGGAGGAAGGGAGTGAGAGAGAAAGAGGGGAAAAGAAAGAGTGAGAGTGAGACTAACAAAAAGGAGAGAGAGAAAGATGTGGTATATGTAGGAGATAAAGAGAGGAGAGATAGTGGCAGGGATAGGGAGAAAGAGAGGGAGGAGCGGGGTAGAGAGAGAATGTGTGAGTGTGAAAAGGGGGGAGAGAAAGAAAGAGAGGGGGCCTAGACAAGGAGTGTTTGAGTGTGTGAGAGGGAGGGAGAGGGAGAGGGAGATATGGGGTAGAGAGAGAGTGAGAGGAAGGGAGGGAGAGGGAGAGAAAGATATGGGGTAGAGAGAGAGTGAGAGGAAGGGGGAGAGATAGTGGGGAGGGATAGATGTATGAGAGAGAGAGTGGAGATATTGTAGGAGGGAGGGGGGTAAATAGAGAGAGGGGGAGGGAGGGAGGAGCATGTAGAAAGAGAGTGATAATGAGTGTGAGAGGAAGGTGGAGATAAAGGGAAGGGGGGGTAGAGAGATATACAAAGAGGAATGGGGGGAGAGTAGAGGAGAGGGAGGGAGGGGGATACATAGTGAGGGGAAGAGAGGAGTAAATTAAAGAGAGAGAGAAGGGAGGAGGGGGATAAGGGGAGGGAGGGAAAGATCCAAAAAGAGTAAAAGAGAGCTTGATAGTTAGATGGATAGATTGATGGATAAGGTAGAGAGAGAGGGGGGTATAGAAATAAGAGGAGGGAGGGAGAGATTTAGGAAGAGAAGAAGAGAGGTTAGGAGTGGGGAGGGAGGAGCATGTAGAAAGAGAGTGATAATGAGTGTGAGAGGAAGGTGGAGATAAAGGGAAGGGGGGGTAGAGAGATATACAAAGAGGAATGGGGGGAGAGTAGAGGAGAGGGAGGGAGGGGGATACATAGTGAGGGGAAGAGAGGAGTAAATTAAAGAGAGAGAGAAGGGAGGAGGGGGATAAGGGGAGGGAGGGAAAGATCCAAAAAGAGTAAAAGAGAGCTTGATAGTTAGATGGATAGATTGATGGATAAGGTAGAGAGAGAGGGGGGTATAGAAATAAGAGGAGGGAGGGAGAGATTTAGGAAGAGAAGAAGAGAGGTTAGGAGTGAGATGGAGAGAGATAGAGAGGGAGGTAGAATGATAAGGAGAGAAAGAGGGGCAAAGAGAGAGAGTAA
Organism: Picea engelmannii; assembly: GCA_009831015.1. Taxonomy (NCBI): domain Eukaryota; kingdom Viridiplantae; phylum Streptophyta; class Pinopsida; order Pinales; family Pinaceae; genus Picea; species Picea engelmannii. The sequence goes on along the minus strand of ML827473.1, from coordinate 23,703 downwards.
GAGTGAGGCCAACATAAATTTGAGAGAGAGAGAGAGGGAGTATAGGGGGAGGGAGGGACAAAGAGGGAGAGATAGAGGGAGAGAAGGAGGGAAGGAGGGGGACAGAGAGATAGGGTGGCAGGAGGGAGGGAAAGAGAGGGAGGGAGATAAATATATGGAGAGAGAGAAAGGGAGAGAGTCGAAAAGGGGGGATATAGAGACGGAATGGATGCGAGAGTGTAAGGCATGGTGAGGCAAGGTCTAGGTGTAGGTCATCATCTAAGTCTAGGTTTAGGTTTAGGTATAGTTATAGGTATAGGTATTGACATGCCTTTCTAGTTATAGGTTAAGGGAATTTATTTACTAACCATTCCTTGCCTTGGAATGTAACACTCTTATTAGTGTGAGAGAGTGTGGGAGGGATAGAGAAGAAGACAAAGAGGAGAGGTAGAGTGTGGGAGGGAGAGAGAGGAAGATATAGAGGGGTGATAGAAAGTGTGTGTGTGTGAGTGTGGGAGGGAGACAGAGGAAGACACAGAGAGGAGGTAGAGAGTGAATTTGTTAGAGTGTGGGAGGGAGAGAGAGGTATACAAAGAGGGGAGGTAGAGAGTAAGTGTGTTAGAGTGTGGGAGGGATATAGAGGGAGACATAAAGTGAGGATAGAAATTGTGTGTGAGAGACTATGGGAGGAAGAGAGAGGTAGAAAAAGAGGGGAGGTAGAGAGTCAGTGTGTTAGAGTGTGTGAGGGGGAGAGAGGAAGACATAGAGGGGGGATAAAAAGTGTGTGTGCGAGAGTGTGGGAGGGAGAGAGTGGAAGAAAAAGAGGGGAGGTAGAGATTGAGTGCAGTAGAGTGTGTGAGGGAGAGAGATTGTAGACAAAGAGGGGAGGTAGAGAATGAGTGTGTTAGAGTGTGGGAGAGGGAGAGCAAAATAAAAAGAGGAGGGGTAGAGACAAAGTGTGAGAGGGAGTGAGAGGGAGAGGGAGACAAAGAGGGGAGGGTAGAGAGAGGGATAGTGAGAGGAAGGGAAGCAGAGAGACAAACATAGAAGGGGGGTAGAGAGAGAGAGTGATAGGAAGGAGGGGATACAAAAGGAGACGTTGAGGGGGAATAGAGAGAGAAAGAGGGGAAGAGAGAGTGATAATGAGACTAACAATGAGGAGAGAGAGAGGTAGAGGAGAGAGGGGAGGGACATACAACGGGACAGAGGGAGAGAGAGTGAGTGAGAGAGAGAGAGAGTAAGAGGGGGGGGGATAGAGAGTAAGTGGGTGTGATAGTCAGAGGCATGTCAAGGTAAAGTCAAGGTCTACCTATTTCCATGCCTTGGGATGTCTAATTCTTGCCATGTCTAGGTCTTACCATGTATAGGAGTGTGAGGGAGAAAGAGGGGGACAAACAGGGGTGTAGAGAAGGAGAGTGAGAGGGAGATAGAGAGGGGGGGTAGATGTACGAGAGAGAGAGAGGGGAGGATGGAGGAATGACTTATAAGAGAACATGCACATTCCCATAGAGCATGCACGTTTGTAGAGCTCGTGCACATTCCTAAAATGTGTGCATGCCCCTAAGAATGTACACACGTTCTTTTAAATTCATTTTTTTGGGGGCAAGATTGACAATGTGTATGATGACTTGATTGACTCATATTTAGGGTCAGGATGACAAACCTAGTTGTTCAGTCTGAAAATTGATAAAAAACCCTATTTTTGTGAATACCCCTCTATATCTCTGTCTTTGATATTATTTTTCTATAGGATAAGCAATTCAGTTGTTGAAAAAACTATAGACATAGATAAAGTTGGCTATGCAGATTTCAAATATATAATTTGTTAAAAAAAGTAATATTGTTTACTGTTTTTAATCTATTTTTTTCTTCACATATATCAAAATCCTAGAATACATACCTTTCTTATTTCTACTATAACTTTGTTTCGGCTTAACCAAAATATGCAACACTATAGGAGACCAATACCTACGATCTAAAAAAAATAAATTGTTTTGATGATGCTAAGATCCTCTTAGCCTACATGAACAAAAGAAGTTGTAATTTCATGCATATGTTGACTTTGATAATTTTAAAAACATATAAAATTAATATTAAATATTTCCAAAAAATACAAGACACGCGAAAAACGGATGCTCTATAATTATGAAAGTTTTTGGATTGAAATTCCATCGTTAAGGTACTCAACACCTGCACGAACAAAAACATATACCTTATATTTTGTTGAAAAAATAAGATACCACTTTTAGAAAAAAACCAAATTTGACATAGTTATTCACAATGTCTATGAATAAAAGTTGTATATTTGGAAATCTAACTAAATGTCCTACGTTCATCTTGTTACACCATATTAAAATTCATTAGTACCTTTAATAATCCCTCCAAGTTAATAGATTATTGTTTTTCCAAGTTTGCATTGCCACTGATGCGTCATGAGAGACCATCATTAGATTGAACTCACCCTCGAGCAAAATATAACACGGTCAAGAGAAAGTGTATTTTACTTGATAAATCTCAATTAAAATTGTAGGGAGCTCTCAAAGTTTACAACTTCAGCCCATTTGAGGCTAAAACAAATTGTGACACACTCGGTAAATCCATGAGCATGAAGTGAAGGACATTTACTCAGTTTCTACCTCTAGGAAATTATAAATTCAAGTTGAAATGTTTCCTAATAATTTTTCTTTGTGAGGGATCCTATGGTCATGATTAAATACTCGTTCAATAAACTCATCCATTGCACTAAAAGAGTACAATACAATGAGGTTGATTCCTTTATAGTATAAATCCATGATCCTATTTGAAGTCTCAATCAAAGGCATAATAAATTTGGGGAAAGAATATTTTCACTATGCATGAATATAGTATCTCTTAGTTATTAATTTGTTTCTTGCAACAATCCATTTCCTTGATGGAGTCACCACAATGTAGAAAACTTTCTCCACTACGAGCGAGATTTCATATCGTTGACAAATATATCCCCTTCATTAATAGTAGTTCCGTTCCCATTCCTTACTTTTTTATATTGCTTTAGCAATTATTGGTTAGGGGTTGCAATGGCCTTTTACCAGCGTGATAAGCGATGACAACCTTCTTTTGAAAATTATTAATAACTTGCATGACGTGTTATTTAAGTAACCCCTTTTGGGTTTTAATTTCAACTTTTTCGACCTTCACATAATCTACTCTTTTAGTGAGTGAATAAATTATTTCGCACGCCAAATTTGTTAACTATTATAGGATGCAATGATGACCAAACATTTGTCACTTGGAATAACCTCTATCCAACCACATTCACCATCCACCCTTTGAAAAAAAATAACTCATTCATGCATGCATAAGATAATTTTCAATAGTGTGAAAGTTGAAAAGTAAAAGGAAAATGTTGTTTGAGAAAGGAAGACAAAGCTATAACAATAAGAAATGAAAATAAACTTAAATGAAACTATAATAAGGAAACAACCAAAAGGAGAGATTTCTCTTAGGAATTGAAAAAATGAAAGCATAACATAAATAAGAAAAGTGGGTTATTCTAAGAATAGAAATAAATCTAACCTACATTCTAAAAGAAACACTAGTAAGTGAAGATTATACAAACTCATAATGCCAATACAACCATCCAAATAAATGACATGTGGCCAACATGTGATTCACATGGCGAGTAGACGGATCATCATGATGTAAGATAGTATGCCCAATGAAACAACTTGGAAAAGACTCGTAAGTATAGGTTTTGAATGCAAAGAACTCATTTTCTATAAGAGTAGATGTAGATTGGCGTAAGTGATGCAGCCCCCGCACTCTTCTTCGGGCTACGCGACCTCCCGGTCAAGGAACTTCGATTTTGTGAGCCAAATCGGCTCTCTGAAACCTTGATGGTCTCACTTTGTAATTGAACACGGGCTCTTTCGGCCTTTTGGTACAGGTCCTATGGAACCCGAAACCTCTCCCTTTGCATTGTTGAACTATCGTGTTTCGGGCGCTAGCCGCTTTTTCACTAACCGCTTCCTAGATGTGACATTCGGCTATGACCTCACGTAAACACATGATTGTGGGGTGGCCAAAAGTGGTTTTATACCACACCTCTTTTCTCCCCGCAATTCACCATCAATCGCCACACATCCCTTTTGCAATACCATGGTTTCAATTGCAGCCCACTTTCATATTTTTAAAACTCGATCATCCTCTAACCCCGCAATTGAGCGTGACTGTTGATCTCACGATCGCAGATGAGGCCTCTCGATCAATGACTTAGATATGCACCTTTCAAATCAATGGATCAGATTTACCTCTTTCAAATCAACGGTCGTGATTTGCTTCGCAATTTGGGTTTCAGAGTTTTCAACTCTCAAATCCTACTTTATCTGCAATGATAGATCTTCTAACAAGTGTCCTCCTCAATCGATGACTCTAACTGTTTCAGGATTTTGGAATTCGGAAATATAAACTCTCAACTCTCATCTTCCCCCAATTGATTTTATCTGAAGCTTGCGATCCATTGATGTGTGTCTTCCACAGATCGACGGTTGTGATCCCTTCAGGTCTTAGGACTTCAGAAAACTCAATTCTCAACTTTCACTTTCCCTCGAAGTGTGTGTATTTTTGTCGTGCGTCCTCTTGAATCAAATGACTGAAATTTACTTCGGGTCTTTAACCAGAGTCCACATGTTTGCACTGCGTGTCCCCCTTAATCTGACGACTATGATTTACTTCGGGTCTTTATGCACAAATTTATGCCGCGTGTCCTCTCGATCCGACGGTCCAAATTCACTTCGGACTTCGAGATTCAGAAGTTTCAACTCTCAACTGAAACCTAAATGCATTTATCCAAAGCTTGTGATCCATTGCCACGTGTCCCTTTGGATATGACAGTCCATATTTACTTAAGATATTTCACCTTCTCCTTGTCCACGAACTTTCGAAGTTGTGGATCTTGTGCCACCTATCCTCCTTGATGATGGGTGGTCCCAAATTACTTTGGGACTTCAGGACTTTGACATTCTGCGCTCCTCTACGCTTCAAGAGACTTAAATCTTGCACACCTTATCCAGATCCAATGGTCTGGAATGATCCCGCTCCCTCCTGGACAACTCTTGATCAATAATTCATGAAACCTTCAGAGCATCACCCTCTTCCAAATATTTCTCCTCGCTATCTCTTCTGATCTTTATCCCCTTGAGGATTTTGATCTCTCACGCACTCGTTGCGTTCCTGGGCTCTTGACAAACTCAGATCAAAGGATTTATTCAAAAGAAATTCTTCCCGCACTCCTTGTGCTTCTCTATTCTGGTTCTTCGATGCTTAGTCGCTCCTTAATGCTATGCACTCCTTGCACTTGGTCTAAGTTCCCGTTGTTCCTTCTAAACTCTTGTGAATCAATTTGAGACTCTGTTGACGCACTCCTTGCGTACGATATGCACACCTTTCATATGAGTTTTAGAAGAGAAACAATTGAAACTTATCCAGTTTCGTCACAAAATCATATGACTAACACTAAACAACCATACATAAACAAATCAAACTAAAAAACACACAGAATGTATCATTCATTCAATCACACATCAAAATGAACATTGTACAAGGAATTGGAACAATTATGTCTATTATATTCATTCATGAAATAAATTACATAGAATTACATTTCTTCACTATATCTTCTCTTCTACTCTATTACTCTGCTCTTTCTAATACCCCTATATCACCTCTTTTACAATACAACAACGAATATATCTAAGGAGTGGCTCGTCGAGCTCTTCTTTGTCCTGTCTGCAACCTATCCTATCAGGTTTTAGTGGTTACCTACCTTGTCCTACTACAATAACTATCAATTATTGTCGGATAAGAGATGAAACTCTCTATTCGCAACTCCTTATAGTCGTATAAGACTTTACAAACAAGATATATTTAAAAACATCATTTTTAAAATATCTCAACAAAATGTTTTCCTTTTGAATTAAATGTTGATTTGAAATTATGTTATGCTGAGATGTCATATCCCTGCATCCACGCTTGCATCTTTGAATTTGAAGGCAATGCTCCTGCATCAGTAAGTGTGTGTATGAGAGTATTAGTTTTCTGAGTGAGCAATTTATGATGTCAATTTTCTGTATGGGTTGATTTGATGAGTGGATCTATTTAATATGTTAGAAAAGTTGGTTAAGGTGAGAAATCTAGTGAAGGACTTGCATTGAGAACAACAATCCATAAAGAGGGTCTCCTTTGTGCCACAATTGTTTTTTGTCTAGTTGTTATTGAAGTAATCACTGCCAAAAATTTCATTATTGGCAGAACATGAGTTTTACATCATCCTGAATGGGACAAAAATGTTTATTTCATGTGTGGTATTATGCTCATTGTCTTTGTGGAGAAGAGATTCATCACTGCATAGAAGAGTCACCAAATGTTTGCTATCAACTGTTTCTTTTATTGATTTTTGATAGCCACAGACATGTAAGAAAGGAGGAGCAGTGACTGAAAGAGGGCCCGAAAAGGTAGATTGAAAAAGAAGGGAATATGAGTAGGGATCTATTAAGACGTTTAGGATTCAAAGAAAGGAATACAATTGTAGAACTCAATATTTATGTTCCAATGCAAGGGGAAATTATATTAGTTTCATAATATTATTTTTTCGCTTATTGTAAGTTTGTATTAACATTATGTGAAATGAATTATAAAGAACATCTCATCAAATAGAGTAAAATAACATAATTCAACGGTTCTTCATGTATATGGTGCCACAAGAAGATGAGAATGACTTGATTATTCCTACAAGTTGTTATAGCTTGTGATGTTTGGAGGATGCAATGACCGAAGAACAACAACTATTTGTTATAGTTGTGATTCTTGTGTATTTGTAAGCTTGTGTGAAATAGGTCACTTTGTAAGATTGATTTATGGATACATTCTATATCTATACTATTTTCCTAGGAAATTGCCAAATACAATGGCATAACATCTACTTTGGTAGATTTAAGTAATATTGAATAGACTACTTTCCTATATAACTGGAAAATACACCTGAAGACCATGTATTTCAACAAATGACAGTATGCCAACATAATGGGTAGCAGTCTAGTCATTACAAATACATCAATGATGGTCAGAAGAAATTGTATCTTCAATGGATTAAGTGGTAGCTCGAATGAATGGGAGAGAAAGAGAATAGTCTACAAGAGTTCAGAAGTGGATAGAGGTGGTAATCTGGACCAAAACAACCAAAGATAAAAGTTTGGAAAATATCTTTTGTAAAATGTGTTTATTTCATTTCATTATTGTTCTTAGTGATGTAAGCATTAAGGGAGGGTGTTAGGATTAATGCTTACACTAGAGATTGATTTGGATTTGTTATATCTAGTTAGTTGTGAGAGATCTTATCCAACTATCAAATCTTATATATGTGTATGTGGTTGAGATATTCCCTCAGGAGTTTATTATGTTGTTGAGGGAAAACTTCATGTATAAATATCTTCTTGATTGAATAACAGAAAGATATACAATTGTTTTTTGTATGTTGGTTTGCTAAGTTTTTCTTCATTGATTTCATTTTGCAATAGCACATACTTTTAGAAAATATCCTTAACTTGATTTTATGTTTGAACTATCTCAAATTCCAAATATTTCTTTTCATTGTGTCTTTTGTTGTTGGAATCCAAAAAAGGAGGAAATGTTAAATAATACTTCTTCAAGTCTTGCTTGCACAATTTTTGCTTCTTCACTAGATTCATGCAAGTTGGTTATCCTTTTCTACAAAAATCAATGTCGCAACAAATTTCAGAATATTTAATAACATACAACTCACAAAATATTTGAGGAAAAGGTTTTTTTTATTGCCATGAAGGTGGTAATACATTTTCTACAATCTTGTGTTGAATATTTGGGTGTTGTGTCCATCTTCTATTGTGTGTTGTGTCTATCCGTTCTACGTTTCAACCGTTTTGGATGGAATCAGATGACATAACTTTGCATGAAATCACAATTTTTTGTTCTTTAAATCCCATTTCTGAATCTAGAAATGAATTCAGCATGGTGAAAACCCCCAGGGCTATCTGGAAAATGGCCAAAACATATAACTATTAGAGTACACGTTTATAAGCTACTACAACATTCAACTAGATACTAAGTTTCACCATAAATATTATCAAATTTTTATCTTTTTTATCATCAAATTGTGGCTAATTTCAAATAGAACAAACTGATAAAACAATATACCAATCACACACTTTACATATAAAGATATATGTAAACACTTTCAAACCACATCTTCATGAACAACATTAAAAAATGGAATGTAAATTCATACTTAATGGAATGTACATTCATAATTTTGTAATATGCTCAATTGCACTTATATTTCCTTTGCTATTAAACATCACCAATAAATTTATTATCTATTTTGGAAGGTCATGCAATTCCCCTTAAAAACTCAATGCAGTGTACTCCAATGAAGGGAATAAATTTATATCTATTTTTGAAGGTCATGCAATTCCCCTTAAAAACTCAATGCAGTATACTCCAATGTAGTATATTTTTAAATCTCCTTGTGGGTTGGGCCCATTGTCGATCCTTGATTTCGGAGTTATGGATTGGAGGTGTTAGATAGAATCTTAGATGACTACCTACCATAAATCCATGCTTAATGAGGATATTGATGATCTTTTGAATGAGGAGGATGACACTTTTTGGAAGGAGGGAAGACTATTATCTGATTACGCGGCTTCCGTGACTCTTTCGAAGCTTAGATCCTCACCTCAGAAGTCTGGTGGCCCACCGAATGGAGGTTCAGGTAGTATTAACAAATACTTTGACACTTCTAATGCTACACTTTTTGGTTTGGTAGAACCGTGCACAAAGAACTTTAGTTCCAGAATAGATTGTGTGGATAAACAATGGAACTTTGGGTGTGCACCTTCTGGTTCGCGTGGAAGAAATAAACATATGTCGGTCTTTTGCAAGCATAGGAAATAGTGGACTTCTAACAAGGTTACTAGGAAAATGGTACTCGGTTCAGACGTGGTTCTTGAGGATACTTGTCGGATATCTCTTTGTGCTTTAGTAGGGAGGTTTTCCTACAAGCATTTATGCAGAGAAAAAACTCCGGCATGGTCGGAAAGAGTTTGGTCACCTATGTTAGGATACACTCCGAAGTTGGTGTATCTTTCCAAAGGCTGGTGGGGGGTTATCTGTCCCTCACCGGAAGATGTGGAAACTCTGTTAGCACATAGGTGGTTGAACGGGGATAGTAGATTTATTCTTAAAAATGGAGGGTGTCTTTCAATCCTGAGACTGAATACTTCTTGTTTTGGTATTTCTAGATTCTTCTTCCAGGTTTTCCTCTCCACATGTGGAATGAAGGGGAACTGAAGGATATCGGTGAGGCTCTTGGAAGTTTCATTGCATTTGATAGAGGTCTGTTAAGCTCTTCTACGTGGAAAGTTTGTGGGATACTGGTTGAAATGGATATTAGTTGTGGTCTTCCTGAAAATTTAGAAGTTTAATGGAGAGGGAGGTGTATATTACAACGACTTGATTACTTAGGCATACCCTTTCGGTGTAGCCTTTGTCGTAGTACCATACATCTGTGTAGAGAATGTAAAGGTTTGTATGAGGAGGAAGATGTACAAGAGGACCTTGACTCTACAAATGATTATATTGATTTATCCCTTGATACAGGGTTCTACAGTGCTGGCTCGGAAAAATGCTCACAAGATTTGGAAGAACCAGAATCTACATCAACTTTTTCCAGTAAGCTCAAATACCATTGTCCTTCTTTTTATTCTACTCTCTCTACTTTGGAAAAAGAAACCTTAAGTTCCTCTAAATGGTTAGCACAGTCCATTTCACTTTCTTGTCCTCGGTCTAAAGCAGGTGTGAGGGACCTGTCAATGTCTGATCATCCTTCATTTTTTCATATTCCTTATAGTAACTTGACTAACATCACTAGGGACCCTCCTCAACCACTTGTGGGGAACCTCTCTGAGTCTTTGAATTTACCTAGCAACCTTTGTCCTTCCACCCATGTGGACTCTGTGTTTATTGAACCGAGTCAGGGATCCTCTCCCATTTTAACTGTTTCTTCCCCTAACCTTCCAGGTTACCGTGAACTGGAGGAATCAGAGCCCTTTGTTGGAGTGGTTTTAGACTCCTTTATTCCTTACTTGAAGGATTACTCCTCACTTAATCAGTTACCTGTTTTTCGGGGAAAGGATTTACAAAATACTAGATCCACTAACAAGGAGAGTAGTGGTTCGAGTTTAGTGATGGGTTCAAAGGAGAAAGACATTGTTTGGTCCCAGGGATTGGGGTTTGAGACCTCCCCCATAAAAACCTAAAGCGCTAGGAAAACAAAAACAAAGGCAACATCGACTACTGGTCCTGTTAATCCTATTGACTGTGGGGCACTTAGAGCATGCAAAGCCCTTGCATGGGCTAAATAATGATTTTACTCTCACTACATATTAAAGGGATTGGGGGAGCCCTAAAAATAGCCTCAGTGCGCATAGTAATTGACAAAACTAGACCTGAGATTGTATTGTTTCAGGGGACTATGGTACTTGTAGGAAAGGCTCGGGATTTCATGGTCAAACTCCGACCAAACTGGATTTGTTGTGCAGTAAACTCTAATGGGAGTTCAGGGGGTTTATTGGTATCTTGGGATCCCAATTTTTTTTATATGAGACCCTTTCTAACTTGCGGTGGCATCTTATTGTCAGGATATTATCTTGCCACTAGGAGACAGGTTAATATACTGAACACCTATGGACCTTATGTGGAGCGTAAATTATTATGGGAGCGCCTTATCTCAAAACAATTTGGTTCTGGTGGGTGATTTAAATTTGACCCTGTCTACTCGTAAGATTGTGGGAGGTGTTATAACTTTGGGTTGTTTGGCAGGTTTCTTCAAGACTTTCTTTCAAGGTTTTGGTCTTATAGATATTGTTTTGGGGAAGCTTGTTTCAACTTGGAGGAATAATCAGGATGGCACAAATCTTATAGATAAGAGGTTAGACAAAGCTCTCATTTATGAGGATATTCTAGCTTCGGTTGGTATTTATTGATCCTGGGTGGATTACCCTTACATTTCAGACCATGCTCCTATTTTATTACAGTTGGATCTACCTACTACTTTCATTTCCTTTCCCTTTAATATGAATCCTTTATGGATTCGGGATTTTAGTTTTGAGACTTTGGTAAAACGACTTTGGATTGATCCGAAATACCTGGGTGAAAGTGGTAAAAAATATAAACTAATCTCGAAACTTAAGGACCTTAAGCATCACACTAAACATTGGTTGAAGGACCAGAAATTAAAGACATAAGCACATTTAAAAAATTTGGAAGAAGTAATTACAAAGTGCCTCCATATTAACACAAATAGAACCAGTCGACTTACCCAAGAATCTTTAGTGAAGGAATTGGAAACTACAAGAAATAAGATTCTTAAGGAAAAGGAGGAATATTGGCGACAATGCAATAGGGCTATTTGGCTTCAAAGTCGAGACAATAACACTAAATTTTTCCATAATTATGCAAACTTTAGAAGAATAAGTAAGCACATATGGGAAATCTTGGATGATTCGAGGGAAGTTGTTATAGGGCAGGAGAACATTAAAGAAGAAGCAGTCAAACATTTTAAACATATGTACAAAGAACGAGATTCTTCCACTTCTACTGAACAAGTCAGGGTTGTTTCTCTTTTTAAAAAAATTGTTACTAAAGAGGAGGCACTTTCTTTCTATGCGTTGATTAAATTGGAGGAGATAGAGTAGATATTAAAGAAATTTAAAATTCACAAGAGCCTGGGGCCCGGTGGATGGTCAGTGGAGTTTTTCAGTCACTTCTTTGGACTAGTAGGGGGAAACCTTCTGGAGATGGCCGAAGAAGCTATAATTGGAGGAAAATTTGTGGGAGGTTTAAATGCTACTTTCATTGCTTTAATACCAAAAGTTAATAAACATTAGTGTTTCGAAGACTTTAGGCCTATATCACTATGTAACTTATGCTATAAAATCATATCCAAAGTTATAGCAAATCGAATCAAGCCAGTTCTATCTAGATCCATCCCTGAAGAAAAATTAGGGTTTCTTCAAGATAGAAGAATACATGATGCCATTGGAACTCTGAACGAGTGTCTCCATAGTTTAAAAAAGAAAAAAGGAAAATATTTAGTACTAAATATTGATTTGAAGAAATATTATGACTGCATTAGTTGGGACATCCTGAGGATGATACTTATACATATAGGTTTGGGGCTGGATTTGATAGAATGGATATTGAGCTATGTAACGTCTACCTTCTTCTCAGTACTGATAAATGGGGAATCAACAACTTTCTTTAAAAGTGGTCGGGGGCTCAGATAGGGATGCCCTCTTTCCCCATTATTTTTCATCCTTGTTATGGAGGGTTTAAGTCTGTTATTAAATGGGAAAAATTTGGAAGGAAAGCTAACAAGTGTGAAAGTTTCGAGAACTATTAAAATTTTACATGTTCTATTTGTTGATGATGTTGTGATAATGTCAAAGGCCAACACAGAGGAATGGGTGGAGATTGACAAATTTCTTAAAACTTTATGTTCGACTTCTGTCTTGTTGATTAATATCTCAAAATCTATAGTGCTTCAAGAAGGTCTGTCGGAAGAAGATCTGACACCGTTGAAAGTTCTTTTTCCTTTCAATTTCGAGGACTTAGATGCGGGGTTTAAATATATAGGTTACTATCTTAAAACTGGTATGTATCGGGCATGTGATTGGTGTTGGATCTTAAAGAAAATGGAAAGGAAAATAAGAAACTAGTTCTTCCGCTGGCTCACCCTGGGAGGAAGATACACTCTTTTAAAAGCGGTGTTGTAATCTCACTCCATATATTGGATTCCCCTTGCTTCAATTCCCGGTTCAGTTTTAAATTCTATTAGAAAGCTAATGTATAATTTCTTATGGAAAAAAAATTAGGATACTGGCTCTATCCACCTTTGCAATTGGGAAAAGTTGGCATTGCCTAAAGAATTTGGGGGTTAGGGTTTCTTAAACATTTTTTATTTCAGCAAAGCACTGGTGACACACACATTATGGAGTGTGATTACTAGTGGAGGGATGTGGCACATGATCATAATGGATAAGTATCTAACCCATATTACTGTTTCTCAGCGGTTAAGGTCTCCTAACTTTGAACAAAAAACAATTTCAAAGATCTGGCGCAGTATAATTGCATCGGTGCATTTGATTCTACATTGGTTATATTGGGCGCCCGGTTCCAGGCAACTTATTTCAATTGGTACAAACATGATTATAGGCTTGGGAAATATTTCCTTCTTATCTCAGCCTCTGGTGTCAATGCTGAATCAGAATCATTTTCATACTGTGGCACATGTTAGGAAAAAATCGAACAACTCACTTCTTTGTGACTATTGGTTAACAAGAAATTATATAAATCTCAGGGGAAATTTGGCTACAGAATGGGATCTCTTCCAAAAGGCACTTATTGATTTGGGGATTATATTACAGAATACAAAAGATAATTTAATTTGGACAGGGGGGGGGGAAATTCTGGTATACCTTTGGTAAAAAATATATATCGTGGTATTGTCACTACAAAATGCTTGAAGAGGATCGATAGATGACAACTCTTAATCTGGCAGTGGCATCTTCAACTTAAGATAAAGTTATTTGTTTGGCTAGTTGTGGAAGCAAGGATATTGACCTGGGATTCTCTGTAGGCACGAGGATGGAATGGACCCAGTCATTGTGTGTTGTGTAAGCATGAAAAGGAAACCATCTCTCACCTTTTCATTAAGTGCTCCTTCACTGTTGTTGTTTGGGACCGAGTGAATTTGATTTTAAAACATAAACAAAATTGGGTGGGGAATACTATGGTAGATTGCTTTAAGTCATGTTTTGAGGAAAAATACTCTTCTCCCACTCTGGTTGCGCACTTGTGTTGGTCTATTAGGTTTGAGCGGAATAAATCTATTTTTGAAAATCACAAGCCAATGATCCAAGGAGTTTTCACCAAAGCCATGGATATTCATAATTTCTCCTCAGGACCGGTGAAAGATAAACCTCCAAAGGTTGTCCATATATATTTTTAGGTGGGGGATTCTTTTTCATGGTTTGATGGGGCTTTACAGGTTAATGGAACTATTTCTGGGGAAGGAGGTATTATAAAAACTCAAGATTCTACTATTATCAGATGGATGTTTAACTGTGGAAGTGGAAAAAATCCCAGGGAAGAATTAATTGTTGCATGGGCCACACTAGTGATTGCAGACCTGGTGCCTTATCACAACATCCGATTTATGGGAGACTCCAGGGTAATAATATATTGGCTCTCGAATAAGGGAAGACTTGAAGTAAGTGCCCTAGAAGGATGGAAAAATAGGATCCTGATCCTTGTCAAAAAGTTTCAGATTATTAGTTTTCAGCATGTTCAGATGCACTTCAATACTGAAGCAGATTCTCTATCCAAGCAAGCTTTAGGAGAACCATAAGGATATATCTCCTTTGTTCGTTGGTATAGGGGGATTGAAGGGCCAAATAAGTATTATTATATATATTAGTATTGTTTTTTGTGCGAAGATACATTTTGACATATGTGGATTAGATATCCTCTATTTTGAGATAGATAATTATAGAACTTGCTCCCTTCTAGTTTTAGATTGATTAGAAGGTTATAATAGAACTGCATGTAAGAAGGCATTGTTCTTTTTCTTGCCTCACTGAAAGATTTAGTATCTTTGAACCTCAGTCTTTGTATTGAAGAGTACTGTGATGTAAAAAATTATATCACTAATATAATTTTGAAGGAAATTTTCATTACTGAAAAAAACAATTTACTTTTATTAATTTGTGTTTTAAAAGGTTCATTTATTTTGAGACATATTTTCAGATTTATGTGTTCTTTAAATCATGGTTGCTAAAAAAAATGTTCAATTCCATGCTTTAGTTGTTTTACGTTTGTTTTCCAATAATATTATGTGTGACAAAATGTATATATATTTTTTGGAGTATTTCAATGTGATAGAAATTGAATAAAATCTTATTATTACCCTAGGAAGGCACTCTACTCTAAACCTTTAAAAAAATTAATTTTTTATTCATATTTTTTATACTATCTTGTTATGTAGAAATCTAAATCTTTATGCTGTCAAAGATTTGTCGGTGACTAAACAAAGATTATGTTTGATTAGTGTATATATAAGGATTTGGGGCAGCTGAATATAAATTATAAAAAAAAATAAAAAAATCCATGTGTTTTAAAGGTTTTTCCGCATGATGAATCCATTTTTGCATTCACAAATGGATTTTAAACAACAAAAAATAGTGATTTCATGCAAAATTTTATCGTCTAATTCTGTCTAATAAAGCCATTTCTTAGAACACTTAGACAACACCTAAGGATAAAGAGAGTGTTGATGTTGAGGATTTATAGGAGGAAATGTGGAGTCAAGAATTAAAAATAATTAATAATATATTTCAATGAGCCTTATAAAGGACAATTGGGAAATAAAATAATAAAATCTAGAATTTCGTATTGGGTAATACTAATTTATTAATTTATTAATCATACTAAGAGTTAAGAATTAATCGCATTAGGGTAAGAATTGGTTGTTGGGAAATAATTCGATATAGGAAGAATTGAAATTATTTGGACTCTTTTTTATTTCAAGTGCTTCCCAAGTGATATGAGATGGGTAGAAGGGGGAAGAGACAAGAATCTTGGTTTTGTCAAAGATGATGCGCTTAGAGTTGTGAGATTGTTCCACGATTGTTGACTTAGAGATGAGACTATGGTGAGTGTTAGTGATATGGTCTTTAAGGCATACTTTGAAGGATCTTCCTATTTGGAAAATGTATTATTTTTCACAGGAGCATGAAATATGGTAAACACCTTGGCCAAGCATGGGAACAAATTTTTCCTTATTTGATTTGAATAATAATTTAAGGGTTTTGTGGGGTTTAAAACGAGTTTTGATATTATTTTTATCCAACAACTTAGAGATGTGATCAATAATTCCTTGGATGTAGGGAAGAGAGACCAATGAAAGAAGGGGGGAAGATGAAGGAGAAGGAGGAGGGGGGGTTTTAGATTTAGGACAGAGGCTATTTCAGAAGGCTTTATTGATTTGAGCGATAGAGTAGCCATTGGATATAAGGGATTTGGTAAGGTATGACATATCACTATTAAGGATATGGGAAGCATAGATTTGAAGGGCTCAAGTGGACAATTTTTTAAGTATCACATATTTTTGTGTTGAGTGGTGGTGTGAATATGCATGAAGGTATCAATTTGTATGAGTCCTTTTCCTATAAAATTGGTGTGTAAGAATTCTATCAGTTTGATGGGAGATGAGAACATCAAGAAAAGGAAGAGAGTTGTATGTTCAAATTTCCATGATAAATTGGATTTCAGGGGAGAAGTTGTTAAGGTGGTCAAAGAAGGAGTTTAACGCAGGATGTTCATGTGGCCATACCACAAAGGTGTCATCAACAAATCTGTACCAACAATTTTTCTTTAGTTGGAAGTTGTTTAGGGATAAAGCTTCAAAATTTTCCCTAAAAATGTTGGCAACAACTGGGGATAACAACGATCCCATGGTTGTACCCTTAGTTTTTTCATAACAGGTTCCTTTAAAGGTGAAAATGTTGAGGTGAGGCAAATTTTGATAAGATTAAGCGTTTCATGGTCAACCAATTTCGAAGTAAGATCAAGAGATTTAGGTATCGATATTTTGGTAAATAAAGATACCACAACAAAGCTTAGCATAATGTTGTGTTCCTCAAGGTGTAAACTATAATTTTTTTTAATAAATTCATATGAATCTTTGATAAAGGAGGGGGATTTCCTAGCTTATCTGCAATAAAGTGTGCTAGGGCATAGGTGGGGGTACCTATAGTTCTTACTATGGGTCTAACCGAGATTCCTTTTTTATGAATTTTTGGTTGCCCATAGATTCTTGGGGTGAGGTTTGGTGAGGAATGACACGTTTTTTAATTGAGGGGTCCAAATAAGAGGAAACAATAGCTTTGGTGACATGTCTAGTAACATAATTAATTAGGTTTTTAGAAAGGGATTTATACGAAAAGGATGAGATAAGGTCATACATTTTAGAATCATAGTCAATAGTGTTCATAACTCCAGTGGTGTTGCCTTTATCGTATTTTAAAATAATGATATTCAGGTTAGTCTTCATGTTACCGATGAATTTGATTTCTTATTTTGAGAGGTTAGGTTTTGGAAGTTATGAATGGTGGAGAATCCTTCTGCGTTCGTGTATGAACTCTTCTGCTTTGTGAGGGGGGATATGATGGGTTATAAAATCAAGAAAGAACAAAATGTATTCATAGGGAATGTGTTGGGGGACTATGGAAAAATTGAAGCATTTTCAGGGAGATGAAGGGAGGGAGCATCTAGATAAGCCAGAGAAAGATTAATAATAGTGGGAGGGAGGGAGAAAATTAAATTAGGTAAGACAATATTAGCGTTAGGGTTGGAGCTCTCTCTAGAGTTAACAAGGTAGTTGGTGAGAGAACCCTCGAAGGGTTGGCCATGCAAGTCTTGTCTCAATGTAAAAGGACATTGAATGGAGGGAAGTTCAAAGGTGGGGGTCACAATGGAAGGGTGCATATTAGAGAGGGATTTTTTGGAGGTTTTGAGCTTGTGGATTGAGAGGGGGAGTTGGAGAGAAGATGAGTCACATTGTCTCATCTCTGGGTTAGCAATGGATTTGAATGATGGATGGTTATCAACTATTGGTTCAGCTTCCGAAGAGGGGGGGAAAGAAATGAGGGGGTTCGAGGGAGAGAGAGAAATGTTGGTTTGGTCTTACAAAGGATATGAGGTATGAGGCATGGGTAGAGAGATATATCTAGACGCCATAGGTTGATGAATTAAGATCCATTGAGGAGAAGAGGATATGGGATGGGGGAACGTGTTGCAACATGATAGATGTCAAACAATTGCAATGGGTACCCAAGATGGTCTATCCCTAAACAACTTCCAACTAAATCCAAAACGTTGGTATAGATTTGTGATGACACCTTTGTGGTGTGGCCCCGTGGCGGTCGTTTGTTAAACTCCTTCTTTGACTAGCTTAAAAAAATTTCCCCTCAAATCCAACTTACTATCTAAATTCAAATAGATAAATACCTTCCTTTTATTGATGTTCTCGTCTCGCGTCAACCCAATGGAACTCTTTCCCATCAAGTTTATATGAAAAATATTGATACATATCAATACCTTCATGCCCATTCACACCACCACCTAGCCCAAGAACCTGTAGTACTTAAAACTCTAATCACTTGAGCCCTTCAAATATTTTATCCCCACGTCCTTAATAACGAGAATTCCTACCTTACTAAATCCCTTGCAGCCAATGACTACTCTATCGCTCAAATCAATAAATATTTTTTCTCTTCCCTCCGTCCTAAATCTAGAAACCCCCATCCTCCTTATCCTTCCCCTTCACTTGCATTTTTCTCTCTTCCCCACATCCAAGGAATTATTGATCACATCTCTAAGATATTGGATAAAAAGAATATCAAAACTCTTTTTAAAGCCCACAAAACCCTTAAAAAATTATTCAAATTGACTAAGGACAAATGTGATCCCATGCTTGTCCAAGGCGTTTACCATATTCCCTACTCGTGTGGAAAATCATACATTGGCCAAACATGAATATCCTTCAAATCCCGCCTTAAGGAGCATATCACTAACACTCACCACAATCGCATCTCTAAGTCAACAATTACAAAACACTCTCGCAAATCCAAACACATCATCTACTTTGAAAAAACGAGGATTCTTTCCTCTTCCCCCTTCTACCCATCTCGTATCATTCGGGAAGTGCGTCCAATAAAAAAACACCCAAACACTTTCAATCATAAAGATGGATACAAACTTAGCCAATCATGGAAACCTACTATTCATCACATTTTTCACTAGTGGCTTATTGCCTATCTAATTTACCTTGGTTTGATTTAAGAATAATTTAAAAAAAAATCTTTTAACCCCCCATCAAGCTTTCTTACAATTAATCTTACCTTTCTCATTCTCTTAATGTCTTTTCTCATATCTTATCTTATCTTTTATCTTTAATTCACACAGTAGTTAACTTTTTACTTATCCTTGTAACCCTACCTTGCATCTTTATGACAATTTTTCTTTTCAAAAATTTCTTCCATTCAAACCAATTAACCCTATTTTTTTAATTTAGTTCTCTTGAAAAATTTATTTATGAAATATTTACTTCATCTTAACTCTAATTATGCCTTAATAGTCATACCTTATCTATTTAATTCTCACATTAATTAATTAATTTAATAATTTACTTATTTTAACTCCAATTCTTCCTATAATGAATTATTTTCCAGCAACCAATTCTTACAATATTTTACTTAATCATCACATTAATTATTTGTTAATTCTCTTATTTAACCAAATACTAAGTTCTAAATTTTATTATATTATTTTATAATGATCATCCAAATATTATTAATTATTTTTAATTCTTGACCACACATTTTCTCCTATAAATCCTCAACATCAAACACTCTCTTCATTACCATTAGTGCTTTACTTATTCCATCATGATAAATTATGAAAAATTCAATTATATTTATATAAATATATTAACTAAATTCATATAAAAACTCATTTTATATTATATCAAATGCCCACATCATTAACAATTAAATAAAATCAATCATTATAACATTATTAAACTAATATTTTTAAGAATTACACATTATAATTAAAAGATCAACATTGTATTATTATAGAATTTATTTAATTTAATTATCAACATTTAATATTTCCTGTAATAATCAACCTATACTTAATTAGTAATATAAATCATAAATCAAATAAATAAATGATGAAAAAATCAATTATATCTATGTGAATATAGTTACTAGATTCTTATAAAAACATTCTTCGTATTATATCAAATAATCAGATTATAAACAGTTGAATCAAGCCAATCATTACAATAGTATTAAACTATTTCCTTTAAGAATTAAACATTATTTGAAATATCAACATTGTGTTATAAAAAGATTTATTTGATTTACTTCTTAACATACAATCATTTCATTTAATAACCAATTTATCAACAACTAGTGAGAGCATAATGTATTTAAAAAATTAACTATTCAAAGTTTTAATATAAGTGAATATTAGGGTTTTTGGATTTGCGTGGTACGAGTTTTTCTTAAGATTGCTATGAAAATCAACATGTTAAAAAATGGTTCACTTTGAGCAGTCAATTTTTTGGGTCTCTCATTAGGACAAAACGTTCTTGTTTCTGATCTCGATCTATTTATTGACTAATTAGAGATCCCAAATTTTGACTACTCATTTTCGATTTTAAGATCAATATTAATAACACCTCCCATCATAGAAATACAAAAGCCCTAACTACATCCATATACGGAAGGGAAGTTTGTATTGAAATCTGACTTCTAGAAAAACTAAGAATTAACTTAAGGGGAAGAGAGCCTGACCTTGATTTCTTGAAGAATTGCAGAGACAATGGTGTTTTTCCCAAATTAGCCACCGTTTGAAAAATAGATGGAACTCCCATGGGCTTGAGATACTCGTCTTGTTCGTGGGGAAATTCGTAGGTTTAGATTAGTGCAGTATCATCTCTCACACAACGCTCTAGACCTGCATTGAAAGCTAGCAAACAAAATGTGTTTGGATATTTTGTTAATGGTAGATTCCATCATAACGCTTAAAGCTTAAAACGAGTAGCGTACTACACGCATTAGGCATGAGAGGAAGTTAAACCACTTGCTGGGGAGGCACAACGTTAATCAAAATAGACGAAATGACATGAATTCAGATGTCAGGCACGATGGAAATTTAAATATAAGACAGATATACAATAAATAGCGTGACTTCGAATGATGATGCGACTTCAAAGGGTGGCGCGTTTTCAAATAGAAGCAACACAAGAAAAGTTGTCAACCTCTCCTATCACCAACTGGGGTAGGATGAAATAAATGTTTTGAAGAAAGCGTTTTCAAATAGAAGCAACACAAGAAAAGTTGTCAACCTCTTCTATCACCAACTGGGGTAGGATGAAATAAATGTTTTGAAGAAAGCATTCAGCTTTACACTCACCCCTAGGACAATTCCCGTTGATAACATAATCTGTAGCATAGAAGAGGGAATTCAATCACTGACCGAAAAAGCCAAGGAAAGTATTCAACATGGCCGTGTTGTGATTTTGAGAAGAGCAAAGCCTCCAAAGAAAAAACATAAATAGAGAAGAATACTTGGCTCTGAAAAACTTGAGAAGCAACCCAAAGCTTTTGATCCTAAAATAAGATAAAGGTGGTGCCACAATAATTATGAACAGTAGAGACTATAAAACAAAAATGATAGAGCACCTCACCCTAAGTGGGAAGCTACGAAACTCGCGAGCAACCTGATAGCTAGAATAATGAAGGAGGTCAAAAATGTTACAGAAGAATCCAATTTAGAAGAATTAACTAATAAGCAGTTGCTTCCCAATTGTGAGATAACTTCAAGAATTTATGCTCTCCCATAAATCCATAATTGTGAGATAACTTTAAGAATTTATGCTCTCCCATAGATCCATAAGGAAGGAATCCCCTCATACAAATTGTCAACGCAATTGGTTTTCCAACTCATCAACTAGCAAAATATGTGGCAAATATTATAGACTCCTTAGTTGGAAACACATACTCATTCATCAAGGATTCATGTGACTTCATAAGGATCTTAAAAAAAGAGTGGAGCATGATGATATCATCAACTTTCATGTGGATGAAGGGATTCAAATTATCAAGGAGAGCACCGACCCTCAAACCTCAAAACTAGCAGAATTTTTCCTTTGATCAACCTTTTTCATCTTCCAAGAAGTATTGTATGAATAAAATATCGGTGTAGCAATGGGTCCCCTTTGACCCCATTGTTGCAAACCTCTTCATGGAAAAAATTAAAAAGAAGGAGTTGGAAACATACCCCTTAGCCGAAAAAATGGAAGCATTATGTTGATGACACTAATGTGATATGGCTTCATGGGAAAGAGGAACTTAACAAATTTCTTGAACATTTTAATCACCTATCAAAGGACATCAAATTCACAATTGAACTAGAAGAGGACAATAGAATTCCATTTTTGGATGTGTTGATTCTCAGGAAACAAGATGGACTTCTCTTCTTGGCCATCAAGTTTATAGGAACAAAACACATAATGAAAGCTATATGCATGCAAGCTCTCATCACCATCCCACTCATGAAATGGGATTTTTGAATACCCTAGCCACACCTAGAAGAAGAGAAATATCACCTTACCGAGGTTTTCAATACCATATGATATAAGAATAAGGACATTGAAAGGGAAAGAAGCAGAGCCATGGAAAAGGAAGGAGGAGACTCACAATCTAGAGATAGTCATCCTAGAAATATAGCTCACCTCCCCTACATCAAAGGAGTCATTGATATGATTTCCAAAGTCTTAAGGAAGAAAGAGATCATGACCTCTTTCAAGACATTAGAAACCATAAGAGAAAGATGAGATCAGTAAAAGACAAATCCGAACATTGTTAGTATAAAATAGTCTATAAGGTGGAATGTTCATGCTAAAAATGTTATATCTGAGAAACATGATGACATTTTCAAGTTAGGATTAAAGTGCATGGAGCCGATATAAGGAGGGAACAAAGATGTACATCAACATTAGTAGAACATATCAAAGCACCAAACATCATATGTTTCTCAAAGATATTGAAATCGTTGCTAAAGAAGATTGTTATTTCAAACGAAGAATCAAGGAAGCCATATAAATCATCAAAAAACCCAACAACCTTAACATAGATGGAGGGTTCGATATGAGTGAGAATTGGATTCCATTGATAAATAATAGAAGAAACACTAAGTAATTTTGGTAATCTCTCTTTTTCTTTTTTCTTTCTGTATTGTTGCAATGCTTCTCCTTTATCCTTATTAAGTTTCTCTCTTTCCTTGTCTTTGGTTGTTTCTTGGGATTTTTCTTCCTAATTAGTTTTAGATCTTTGGTTTCTCTTTTTTATTTGTTCCTCCCCTTTTTCATCCTTCTATTCTTCTAATTTCATTTTTAAAACTCCTTTTTTCTATGTGTTGTTTTTTTTCCTTTTTTAATAGCTTAGTTGTTTTAACCTATTATAATAATACTTGAAATTATGTTGTAATAAGATGAATAATATAACCTATTATAATACTCTCTATAATAACCTTCTAATATTATGACATTATTAATACCTTTTATACCACTAGTAATACTTTGGATACCATTAAAAATACTTACATTCTATTATATTAAAATATTACAATCAATTTCTATTAAATATTGGGACATTATTAATACTTTTTATACAACTAGTACTACTTTTGATACCATTAAGAATACTTACATTCTATTATATTAGAATAGTACTATCATTTACTATTAAATATTATATTATAGTAACATTATAATATCACTAATACTATTTACACTATTAATAACACTATTAACAACAACCTTGTAAATAATAATATCATTAACAATTTTAATAGTACTATCAATTACTTTTAAATATTCTATTATAGTAACATTATAATATCACTAATACTATTTACACTATTAGTAATACTATTAAAAAAAAACCTTGTAAATAATAATATTATGAACAATTCTAATAAAGAATAACAATTTATTATTAATAATACTATTAACAACACAAC